>JASDQU010372393.1:59232-69956 GCA_032191745.1 Picea mariana
TTGGACAAAATATTCCCTGGTTTCAGCGGTCCATCTCACTTCATTTCCCTTCTTGAGCATGGTTGTGATGTGTTTCACCAGCTCAGCAAAATTCGAGACGAATCTCCTCAGAAAATTAATCTTCCCCAAAAAGGCCTAAACTTCCTTCTTAGATCTGGGAGGTGACAGGGTCTGAATTGCCTCCACTTTTCTAGGATCAATCCTCACTCCTTCTGTTGATACTATATGGCCTAATAGCTTCCCCTCCTCCATAGAAAACAAATATTTCTTGGGGTTTAGGGAAAGGCCAAACCTTCGGCACTTCGAGAAAACTTTCCTCAGGTGACAGTAGTGCTCTTTATCTGACCTCAAGAAGACTGTGATGTCATCCAGATAGATTACCACAAACTGATCTTTCTCCCTGATAAAATCTATGTCCATGTCTCACTGAAATGTGGCTCCTGCATTCATCAACCCAAAAGGAATTTTGGCATACATGAATGTGCCCCAAGGAGTGGTTAAGGTCATTTTTTCTCTGTCCTCAGGCATGACCGATATCTGATTATAGTCAGAAAAACAATCAATCATGGAAATCCTAGATGCACCGGTTACCCTCTACAATATGTGTTCCATGTTGGGTAGGGGATAATTGTCTTTCTTTGAGCTTCTATTCAGGTTCCTGAAATTGACACAAAGCTTGATTTCTCCACTTTTCTTCCTTACCGGAACCAAATTGGCCACCCATTTGGAATATCTCAGGGGGATGATGATCTGGTCCTCTAACAACTTCTTCACTTCTTTCTCCATGATAGGAAGCAACATGGGATTTATCTGTCTTAGCTTCTGCCTGAATGGTTTAGCCCCTTCCTTCAGTGGGATATTTTGTTCAATGACGGATGTGTCATATGTCTTGAGATCTTCGTAGGTCCATGCAAAAACATCAGCAAATTCTCTCAGCAACTCAGTATATTCTGCCCTCTGTTCTGTGGTCAAACTTCTTGACATCTTGACAAACTTAGGCTCCTCCAGTATGCCAATGTTGCACTTGGTTGTGTTAGCATCTTCATCTGAAACCCTACCCTTTACTGCCACATCATTCCCATCGAACAATCTTTCTAAAGGAATTAGTCCCCTCAGAATGTGATTGCTAGGTAGCTGAATAATCTGGTGGTTAGAAATTTTATTTAAAAACACCTCAGGGTGAGGGTCACCTTCCGTGTCAGGATCCTGATCAATGTGCAATGCAAAAAATTCATCAACAGATTGGAGAAATTTTTTGATTTCCAGATCATCTTCGAATACCTTCCAATGCTTGACATTGTCCGGTATAGAGGGCCTATATTTTATTTCAACATCAAATTTGACCATAGGCGGCAGAGGAACTTTGAGCAAACTAGCTGAGACAACTAAAGAATCGGCTGAAGTATTTTCCCCCCTCGGAATGAAAGAAATGTTAAAAGCCAAGAAGAAACTATCAATCAGGTCCCATACCTCATTTATATAATTTCTGAGCCGGGAATTATTAGCACAGTAGGCATTTCTGACTTGTTGGATAATCAACTCAGCATCTCCAAATATTGCTATCTCTTTAATTCCCATTTCTTTTGCAGCCCTCATACCCAGAACAAGAGCTTCATACTATGTCACATTGTTGGTGGTTTCAAACTCCATCTTATATGACAGGGAAATGGTTTCCTGAGAAGGTGACACAAAAAATACCCCAGCACCAGCGCCTTCCCTGGAACAGGCTCCGTCAAAAACCATTTTCCAGACGAGGGTGATGGAGGGAGGAAATTCATGAGGAGTGGCGGGCTGATCTCTGAGTTTAAGAGGGGGCTCAGGAGCATGAGTAAGTTGTAGTAAACTGGAACCTAAATCAGTGTCCAAGGAAAAAATGGGATGGTTGGTAGGATTGGCTTCATCATTGATTATACAGGCCAATTGGGCTTCTCTGTATAGCCTCCTATGCTCTCCTCCAAACACTGGGATAGTAGCGTATGTGAGGTCCATCTGCAAAGTTCCCCCCAGTCTTTTTATCCAATATCTTGATAACAACATACCGAACTTGGGGGGGACATCAACCACTACAATATCCATGACCACACTTTTCATGGGCAACTGAAACAAGGTCACGACCATGTCTTTGATAACTCCTAGACATTGAACTTTTCTGGAGTCAAAGGAATAGAGGTCATGATAGGCTCTGGTGACTTCTAGCCCCAACTCTTCCATGATAGTTTTGGGCATGAGGTTGTGCGAAGCCCCCGAATCCATCAAACAGTTGTGCAATACCTTGTCATGTATGTTCAAGGAAGTGTAGAAGGGAGGGGATGAGTCATTCCTGTCTTCTACCATAGGACCTAGGATGACTGTAGGATTTTCATCTTGCAAATTAATGGAGTCTGTGGGAAGGCATGGGACCTCATACTGTAAAAGCTTAGAGAATCTTTTCTTGAACCCTTCATGTTTAATCAATTCGGTGAGGGGCATAAGAATTCTGATCTTTTGAATTTCATGCTCGAAATTAAAAGAAGATGTAAGCTTTGGAATTTCTCTTATTTCGGGAACATGACTCTGGACTATGGGAGAGAGGGGTCGGGGCTTCTTACCTCTGTGACTATCCACTATTTCATTAGCAGGCTTCTCTTCTCTAGTGGAATTCTCAGGGACATCAAGTGCTACTGTCTTTTTCTTGGACCTCAGATCATACCTGCCTTGGCTGCCACTAGTCTTGTCTCCCTTGCTCAGTTCATTTAGCTGATTGTCCATGAGAGACTCCTTGTATGTTGATCGAGTGAGATGAAGAAAAGGAGGAGTGTCTCCGAAGCAATGGATTTTAGGTTCAAGCTCATATGTTTCCCCTTCTTCCCCCTCGACCACAAAATTGTTTTGAAAAGGGGCCTGAATTTTCTGCTCTTCTCTGTCTCTTCCCCTCTCTCTTTGCACAGTTGGGGAAGTAATATTGTTTGGCCTCCTAAAAACTCCTTTGTTTTCGGCATTTTGAGGGCCCTTGTATGCTTGCCTCCCCTCCACCTTCATTCTCTCCATCTCTGCAAACAGAGACTTCACCATCTTGGTCAGTTCATCTACTTGAGAGTGAGGCATCGATGGGATAGAAGTTGAGGCTTTAGATCTTCCATTCCTCCTATCTATGTCAGCCTTGTTCCTCAGTCTATTAGCTACTAATACATTTGATTCCACCTCTATGGCTACATCTTGCATTTGAGCTAAGGAGGTGGCTCTTCTTTCTCTCAATAAAAGACAGAAATTGGGGCCAAACGCACTAGCATAAGAAATCTTGGCCGAGGCTTCTGAGGGTTTTATTTTGGCAGGAATTTTATTATGCATCTTATTGAATCTTTTGGAGAAGTCAGAGATAGACTCTCCTTCCATCTTCTTCAAAGAACCGAACTCTGTCATGTAATACATGAAATCCTTCCTATCTCCCCACTGCCTCAAGAAATCACTATCCAGAGCTTCGATCCCAGCAATAGATCCGGGGGGCAATCCTCTAAACCATTTCCTCACCTCACCATCCAGGCTCTAAATGAAGACTCTCATCCAGACATCTTCATTTTCAATGTTCAGGTTGTCTGCATAACTGTAGAAAGCAGCCAAGTGCTCTTCCGCAGTCATGTCCCCTTCCCCAATGAACTTGGGCATGTATTTCAAGTAATCTTCAGTAGGGAGAGGATTCATAGGATGAGGTAGGATTAAGGGAGCATACCTGGCAGTGACTAAGGCGTCCATTATATTTAGAGGGGGATTAGCACCAGCCATAGGAATATTAGGTGGGGGATAACTTGGAGGAGAAGGAGTTCGCGAAGGGGCTACTGGAAATGAGTCTTGGAGTGGAATGGGAAACAAAAGGGGATTTAAGGATAAGGCTAACGGGCTTAAGTCAGCGGATGCTCCTCTTTGTGCAGGAATAGAAACAGTAACGAGAGGAGGAGTGGTAAAAATAGGAGTGGGGAAATCTTCAACAGTCTTGGGTCTACGCCAAAGTACAGCTTCAAAGGAGAGGGGAGTGACAAGGGTCTCTCCCTCCAATGCCAAACCAGGAGGGGAAAACTTAGCAGGAACACTCCCGAAATTCAGGAAATGGGAAACCTCGGAAGGAGGTTTGTTAAGAAACTAAGGAGGAGAAAATGGATAACCTACAGAAGGAGATGGCGGATTACCTGGTTCGGCGGTGGAAGCTTCTTCTTCAGAGGCCTTTCCTTTTCTGAGAACCACCTCTGGATCAGTTTCAGGTGTAGCTAGAGGCAGCTGTGGATGAGACCGCGTGTGTCTGCCTCTTAAAGCCACAATTAATCCAGCAGGTTCACCATAGTGGAGTCGTCACAATGGAGTCGCCAGGTGCACAGTAGCAATCTTCAAAGGCTCTGATGCCTGATGCACCTTCAGAATCAGAGGCTCAATGTCGTTCAATCCCGGGGGAAATTTTCAACTTCGTCTGCGGCAACAGCGCCAGAAATGTTAGCGTCAGAAGTCACCCCTGGATTGCAGCAGAAGCAGAGCCTAACGCCCATCAGTTTATGTCACGATTGTTTTATAAAAAGGGGTGATCGAATGGAAGTTAACTCAAAACAATGTGGTTCTAACTCCGAAACTAGGCCAGGCATGCATAGGCAAGTGAGGTCTTAGATAAACTTCAGGCAGTAAGTTGTATTAAGGGTGAGTAGGGGGAAGACTTGTATAAGATAACTGCATGGGTCTGTCGTAAACATCAGGTCTCTAACAGACTGTAGGAGAAATCACCTAAACGCAAGAGATTCTTACATTCAAACGTAGAAAACTGGAGAATACAACAATGCAACAATAAATCCTTTACCATAACATAATTGTAATAATTTGCGCAAATCAGTCAATCACGAACTCTCTCAATATGAGATGAAAGCTAGATGGGATGAGAAGACTGTCTGTCATTAAACAAGAAATCTTACATACAGATGCATAACTAGAGGACTAGAGTGTTTGTTAAAAATTTACAATCGGGAGCTTTGCTCTACCATCGATAGATTACAAAATACAAAGACTGAGTTTATATACTCAGAAAAATTTGTCTAACAATGGCATGCTCAGTCATCCAGGGCTTGGGGTTCCTTCAGCCGAATTCGGACAGATATTCATCATCATACATCGCCTTAACTGCGCATGGCTCCTATAAGGGGAGTAGCTAAGCCATTAAGAGCTGAGTTAGCGTGTGCAGACTTCCTCTGGCTAGTCGAGGACTCGGCATGGCTTCTTTTGAAAAATTGGTACACAGGACCCTCTCGAGCAGATCGCTTGCCAGACTCTCCATACCCTACACTTAATGCATGACGAGATGTTTCAACCACCCCTTCTCACCTTCATTTACTTCAAGCGAAAACTAGGCTTGAGGTCGAATCAAATGGCACCTGAAGATCGCGATGAACCTTTTGGTGACTAGACCCGACGCCTTTGGCCCCCTTTGCACAACTCTTCTTATTTCCCAAGTGACCACAGGCTATGACCCTATGTTTATTCTCGCAGTCACTTTCAGCGTTCGCGAATAGGAAGGAGTTGATCCTTGCTTATCATAGTCGCAATGAGAGAAACACCGAGATGGCTCAATTGGGCGCCACACGTCCTTCTCAAATCTGACGGTCCTAAACTCACCCGACGATGCTGTGGGTCGCAGATCCTGGACGCTCTCATCACTTTGCACATCAGGGATATGAGGGAGAGGCTCCTTGCGCTTCGAAATCACAATGGAAAAAAAGGTGGGGAGCCTAATCGCGCACCAGGTGTCCCCTTGAGACGAACGGTTGAGACTTCTCCTCGATACTGTGGGCCCGACTTTGGGTGATTTCGGCGCTTTGGGGTTCGGGGTTTCGAGATGTACAACAACATAAAACCTTCACCCTTTGAACTCGTGACTGCCGAAAAGCCGATGTGACTAGATTTTGCGCCATACGTCCTTTGGGATGGACAGCTACCATCCATTCCTGCACATAATATGGGTGCTATCCATTGCGCTAATCTCAGCGCAACTCCTCTAACCGCGATTTCCTGCCATCCATCGATCTGCTCTTATGGATGAATCTGGATTGTCGACAATATAATTTCGTTCACTTACTCACTAGAAGCTTGAAACGATATTTTTTCATGCTGCGCTCGGGCACTTCTCCTGCGACTTGCAGACTTGAATACTCCTATGCCCACGATAAGAAATGTTACTAACACTTTGCATGTTTAGCTAATCAGTTAGTAAACTCGCACTTTTCAGCCTATCATACTCATGTTAGTTGTGGGTTATCTATTTATAGGTTTAGTAATGTGCTTTAGCCATTTTTACACTATTTTTAGTGGAAGTTGCTATTATTAGTGACAAGATCAATTCCTCTCTACATATTGGATTGATCTCATTTTAGTTTCGAACATTATTGTGAATACATTCATTCTTGTGGAGTAAATTTTTATCTATCTCTATCTTCTTTGTTTATTTTCAAATCCATTGGATTAGTATTATTTTTCTCATCGAATTCTAGATCTCTCGGGTCTCAGAATTTTACATGGTATCAGAGCCTCAGGGAATCTGAGGGAGAGGTATACTAGTTTTATTTGCAGGTGAAAGATCATCAAAGGAGGCAGAAAAAATAAATGGATCAACACCTTCATCCCAAGCATGTTGTCCTAACTCCATTCAACTAATTTGACTAGAAATCTGAGATCACCCTTGCTCTTCGAAGCAAAGGTCTCTACCGAATAACAATGGGTATGGAAGTTGAGCCAACGAATGTTGTGGAGAAGGAAAAGTATTTAAATAGAATCGATGAAGTCTTTGGGCCGATATGTCTCTCCATATCAAGAGACTTGAAGTTCCATGTCGACGCTGCATCATCCCTCGACGGGGTTTGGACCAAGTTGGAAGAGTTGTTTGGTAAACAGAATGAACTTCGAGCCTACAATTTGGATAACGAGCTCATAGGATTGAATCCGACAAATTTTGATTCTTTGAAAGATTATTTTACAAAATTTAAATCTCTTTTATTTCAGCTTAAATATTGCAAAGTAGTGAAAAAATATGAGTAGCTTATCCTTTCCATTCTCTCAAAACTAGGTCCCAATTATTCAGTTTTTGTTTCCTCGTTTCATGCTTCAAAATTAACAACTCTGAAGTGGAAAATCCCCACTTTAGATGATTTTATTAAAGCACTAAATCAAGAGCAGTAAAAATTAGTTTCCATGGGCTCCATGAAGGGTTCTATACATCATTCTCTTTCAGAAAATGAAGCAAGAAAATTGAATTTCAAATATCAGAAAAAAGGGGAAAGGCAAAAACCCTGAGGCTAGAAAGGAAAAGTTCTCGAAACCAGCAAATGAATCTTCTTCAGATCACAAAGGGAAGAAGAAAAAGGAAATATCTAAATGAATCTATTTTCAAAAATTTTATCATCCTAAAGATTATTGTATGAGGAAAACTATATATGAGATGGTGAATATGCTACAACAAAACAATCTCATGGTCTCGGCAAATGCAAGGAAGAAGGATGAAGAAAAACCGACCAAAGGAAGAGGAAAAGCTTGCGATGGTCACGCTTTGATGGATGTCACATCCTCCCCATACACTTGGATCCTTGATTCAGGTGTTTCAAATAATATGTCTGCAAATAAAGAATCATTCTCATCCATCAAAGAGTGCACATGACCTTCTATTCTCATGGGAGACGACACACCGATTGAGGTATGTGGTAAAGGCATAGTTTCTTTGGAAGGGGGATATTTTGATAATGTGTTGAATTTCCCCTTGTTGTCCATGAAATTTTTTTTCATATATCAAATAACACATTATGGTTTCGGAATAAAGGCCGAATTCTATCCAGATTCAGTGGAGAATTCGGACTTAAAAACAGGGTCCTGGGTAGCTCATGGTGTTGTAGATCATCACTCTCGGTTGTATTCCTTCTCTCATTTCATTCCCAAATATGTATGTACAAAATTTTTGAATGATACTAATGAATAGATAAAAAAATTTCATGATATATTTGGGCATCTTAATTACAGGTACTTGCATCAACTCAACAGAGAAGACATGGTAATCAGTTTGCCTCAAATCAAATTTTCCAATGGGATCTGTCAGGGCTGCATTCTTGGTAAGCATCCCAACCAAAAATTTGACAAAGGAAAAGCATGGAGGGAATCCTCACCTATTAAGATGATTCATAGTGATTTCATGGGACCATTCCCCGAGCCCTCAATTAGAAAATATCAATATGTCTCACTATTATCGACGACTACTCTCACTTCACATGGGTGTATTTTTTGACATTGAAATCTCAAGTTTTTCAATATTTTAAAGAATTTAAAGGACTCATTGAGAATCAGTCGGAGGGAAGGATTASGATCCTTAGTGGTAATGGAGGTGATTATGTTAACAAATATATGCAGCAACGTTTTCTCAAAGCAGGCATCAAGATCCAATATACAATTCCTTACATGTCACAGCAGAACGGTGTTGCCAAGAGAAAGAATCGAACACTGAAAGAGATGGAAAATTGCATGCTACATTMGAAATAATTGGCTCTGAAGCTATGGGATGAAGCCATAAAATTTTCAGCATACATTTAGAACCGGGTACCTCAAAAATCACTGAAGGGAATCACTCCTTTCGAAGCTTGGTGTGGTAAGAAACCAAAAGTCTCTCATTTCATAATTTTCGRTTGCCGTGCATGGGCCCATATTCCATCTGATAAACGAAGGGAACTAGAGACTCRGAGTGTTGAATTAATATTTGTTGGATACCCTAAAGGTTTCAAAGTTTATAGTCTGCTACAAAATTCTACTGATTTACTTTTCATTGAGCAAAGTGTGAAGTTCGAAGAGGGTCCACTACATGCAGTTTCAGATCAGCCTGTCGGGGATTTTTTGAATGAAACAGTTGAAGAGGGTTTTGATGCTCATTCGAGAAATTTAGATAATTATGATGAGAAGGTATTTGGATCAGATTCATAGGTTTATGAGAAGTTCATGGATTCTCTGGATCCCCTATCAGTCTGGGCCAAAAATACTTTGCATAATGTCGGTGAACTAGTCGGCAATCTGACGGATCCGAGGAGGACTAGATCATAGTTTTTCGAGGCCCCCACTTCCTTGGATGCCACAGAGAAGTTGCTGCCCATAAATTTCTATATTTCACTTGCATAATATCTAAATTTATATACAGAGGCCATGGGAAGCCCCTTCTGGGAAGCTTCTATGGATGAGGACTACAGTGCTCTCATGGAGAACCAAACCTAGGATTTGGTTCCACTTCCGAAAGGAAGAAAGCGTGTTCGATGTAGATGGATATTTCGGAAAAATATGGCTGAAAATGGTGATATCAGTAAGTATAAATCTAGGCTTGTTTCTAAAGGTTACTCTTAGGTACATGGCATTGATTATACCGAGAATTTTACACCAATTGCAAAAATGGACTCCATCAGGCTAGTTTTGGCCATTGCGGCTTCTCGACACTGGGAAGTCCATCACATGGATGTGAAGAGAGATTTTATTAATGGATATGTGAAGGAGGAGATATATATGTAGCAGCCACAAGGGTATGTTCATGACTCCTCTCTTGTATGCAGGTTAAAGAAATCATTATATGGGCTCAAACAGGCTCCTCGATCTTGGTATGCAAAAATGGATTATTTTCTTTTTTCTCAAGGATTTCATAGATGTAAATCAGATCCGAATGTTTATATGATTTTCCATGATGACTCCCTTTTTATGATTGTTCTATACGTATATGAATTATTTATCACATGGAGTGCTTTATCATAGATTGCATGGGTTAAGATGGCCTTGTGTGATATATTTTCCATGAGTGATATGGGTTTGTTGCATTATTTTCTTGGTCTTGAGGTATCATAGTCTACTTCAGGAATCAAGATGGCACAAACCGAGTATGCCCTGGATCTACTTGACAGGTTTCATATGATAGAGTGTAAGCCAATTGGTTTACCTTTTCTTTTCGGGGTCAGATTGGAGGATGGAGTGACTACTCCTTTGGTAGACAGTACTCTCTATTGACAGTTGATAGGGAGATTAGTGTACGTCACACATACCCGTCATGATCTCTCTTATGCAGTGAGTGTTGTTTTCAGGTATATGCAGGAGCCCCATGAGCTTCATTGGAAAGTTGCTAAAAGAATCCTTCGGTATGTAAAAGGCACTCCCACTTTTGGCATTTATTATGCAGATGATTTTCCTCTATCTTTGTTCGGGTACACATATTCAGATTGGGTTGGTGATGGCACAGACTGCAAGTCCACCTCAGGGTATGTATTAATCTTTGGTTCTGGTCCACTTTTTTGGTCAAGCAAGAAGCAGGCAGTTATTTCTTTATCCACAGCAGAGGCATAGTACAGGGGGGTAGTGAATGCCACCACATAGTGTATTTGGTTGCAGGTTTTAATTTCTGAGTTTGGGATTCAGTATCAGATATCGACTATCATATTTTGTGAAAAACAAGGTACCATTTAGATATCCACTGATCTAGTTCAAAGACAGAGAACCAAGCATATCAAGATGCACTTGCATTACATCTGGGGGTTGATTCATGATCGAGTAATTTCACTACATTACTGCCCCACTGAGCAGCATGTTGCAGACATCTTCAACAAATCCTTCACTGAGAATAAATTCTCTGACTTTCGAGATCTTTTGGTTGTGGTAGAGATAGTTGGGTAGAGTCTCACAGTTTACTTAGCATTTTTTTTATGTCATCTTTTTTTTTT
>JASDQU010372393.1:70036-80248 GCA_032191745.1 Picea mariana
TGGGGGGGGGGGTGTCCCATGAGGTTTTCCCTCTTTCCTTGTTTTATGAGAGGTTCATTATTGTATTGAGTACCTAAAATGGCCTAGTAGCCGAGACTCACATTTTCTTATTATGTCACTACCATTAGGATTAAGGGGGGGTGTTAGAGCATAATCCTAACTTCCCTTGGTGTATTACTTGTCTTAGGCACCTATACCTTTGTTAATGCACCCCAATGCATTTTTCCTCACTTAATTTGACTTTCTAGAGAGGGTAGGAGACACTTTCCTTGTTTTTAGGGAGTTTTCCTTAAATTTAGGGATATTGACATGGAGTTAATCTTGAGTTCTTTAATTAGAACTCCACTTTTTTTCCAATATATATTCGCTCGAAATTATATTAGAGTATAATCTCATTTACATATGCAAGTTCAAATCAAAATATAGTTCTCAACTGATCCATCAGTACTATACTATCACCATCCAAAATAAATAAAAACTCAAGTCCCTAATGACTCAACAGAAGCTATCCAAAATGAACTATTACATAGGCAATCATAGAAATCCTACTCCATAAACTTTCATCTCCATGATGGAAACATAGACTATGATACCAAGATCCAAAATCTGCGCCAAACTCATAAACACCAACGGTCTTCAGAAGAGCTTTAGATGGGATAGTGGACCTGTCGTCCCATTTTCCCAAGTGTAGTATGTTAATCTTCCTTTCGGATCCAACAAGGCTTGTTTGGAAAGGCAATCTGCTTCCTTGTTATACTCCCTGAAAATATGATGAAAGCTAATTTCTTGGAAATTTGTTGTCAGTACATTGGTTCTATGCTTCCATCCTTCAATATCAATAGCATGTAAATTTCCTTTTTGATTCAACCAATCTATAATCACCTTGGAGTCCCCCATCACCTATAAATTTGGAATTTTCCATAGATTTGCAAGAGTTAGAGTTACCCAAGCCCCCATCAGCTCTGCTTTAGAATTTGTACCGACCCCACAATTGATGTGCCACCTCTAAACATGCAAGTCTGAAATTTTGAAGGCACCCCTAGCTCCACAAATTGAACCACCACGAATAGAAGCCCCATCAAAATAAGCAGTAGTGTAACCCTCAAACTGGGTGATCTGACTCCTTCTTATAGTTTTCAATTTTTGAGAATGAGGATGGAAGTTGAGTGCTCCTATAGTCTTACAAGCCACTGCCCAAACTGAGGGCTCTTTCTCCTCAAATATAACTTGATTTCTCTCAAGACAAATATACCAACAAGAGAGTACTGCCAGATTATTGGAGACAATCTTATCTAACGCCCATGAGGAAATGCAATCATTAAAGGAGATTCCATCCCATGGTTTTTTAACTTTAAGAAAGAAAGATATTCTGGCCCAAAATGTATGAGTAAAGGAGCAGTGCATGAATAGATGGTCGATATCTTCATTATTGTTTTTACAAAGGGGACATATACCAGGTCCCTACCATCCTTTTTTTTGTAAAAATTCCCAGGATAATGTCCTATTTTCGGTCACCATCCAAACAAATAGTTTAATCTTCAACTAAATGTTCCACTTCCATAATTTTACTTTCCAGCCACTCCAGATTGGATAATCCTGTGTAGAAATAAGAGTTGAGTATATGTTTTTAACAATTATGTTCCCAATGGAATATCCTCTCATCCAGAGAAGAGTATATTCTAAATCTTGGAGTGATACACCAGTGCCATTTAGATCATTGCAGTAGTTATCCCATTCGGATGCTAAATAACCCGTCAACCCCATTTCTGCGCTACCAATCCATGACTCTAATAAAGTAACAAGATCTTGAGAAGCTGAAGCTAGATCCAAAATGATGATTCTTCTTTGATTTAAATGTGGGATAATCTCTTATGAAAGGAAGGAATTTGCACCTAAACCAAGAATCCAATCTCTGGCAATATTTATGAGATGACCCGAACCTGGGGATGAACTGAGTCAATGAGTTATGACATGAACAGAATGAAGTAGGCTAGTCCAAATCCTAGACATGGAGAAGACCTTATGATTTTCCAACCTATACCAGTTGATAATTGTAGTATTTGGAAAATATTTATCCCTTAATACCTTGTGCCATATGCCCTCCTACGTTAGAACTCGCCAAAGTGTATTCACAGTCAGAGGCRTGTTGAACAAAACAAGGTTACGAAAGCCCCATCCACCATTCTTTTTTGGTCTAGAAAGCATATCCCATCTGCAAAGGTGGAATTGTTGAGTATCTTTGTGACCGTTCTRGAGAAAGTGAAACATCAATTTCCTGATCTTATATAGAACTGAGCGAGGAATTGATTCCATCAACATAGAGTATATCGGTTGTCCTTACAGCACAGTTTTTACAAGGATGTATCTACCACCCAAAGTAAGCCATCAGTTGCACCATAAGCCTATCGTCTTTGCTATTTTGGCAACCAACCAATCCCAATCTTCAGCCCTATGAGCACCATTCTTTAGAAAGTATCCTAAGTATCTAAAGCCCGAAGAGAGATCACTAAATGTATATGGAAGAAAGCTCTTGAAAGGAGCAAGTTCAATATCCTAAAGGCCTTCATAATGAACTGTAGTTTTGGATTGATTTACCATTAGCCTAGATGCTTAACAAAATAAATAGATAATTTTGTCAATTTCCCACGATTCTTGTAAAGTAGCCCTCATCATAATAAGAACATCATCAACGAACATTAAATGCAAAATCTTATACAAACGAGAAAATTTTATACCTGTAAGAGTACCTTCACCAATAGCATTTTTCAGTAATAGGCTAAGGCCCTCCATAACCAGGATGAAGAGCAGTGGCGATAGTGGGCACCCTTGATGCAATCCCCTGCCACTTCTAAAAAAATATGTGGCCTTGCCATTAATCATAACAGCAACGGAAGAAGAATTCATGCAGGCCATGATCCAGTTGGTCATCTGGATCCCAAAACCAACTGTTATAAGGATTAGTCTTAATAGTTCCTAGTCAATACAATCAAACGCCTTCCTTAGGTCCAGTTTTAAAACCATAGATTTTAAATTTGTCTTCTTTATACTGTGTATACTTTCGTGAGTTGTTTCAATAGCATCTTGTATCCTCCTACCTTGAAGGAATCCTAATTGTTCAGCAGATAGTGAATTGGAAAGGATCGGTTTGATCCGGTTTGAAATGATTTTTGAGATCACTTTGTAACACAAATTGCACAAGGATATCAGACAAAAATCATCAAAGGTAGATGGTTTATTAGCCTTCGGGATCAATGTCAGGAAATTCAAATTTAGGCTTCCCATGATAGATCCTAGCCTTCTCATTTTCTCCACCATTTCAAGAAGATCCTCACCAACTATATCAAAAAAGAAGGTGAAAAACTCAGTCGTCCAGTTGTCCGACCTAGGACTCTTATCTTTTTTGAATTTGAAAATAACTTGCTTTAATTCTTCCAGTGTAACAAGTTTGAAGAGTGTGCTTGATTCATCATCATTTAACATCTAGGGATATAACCCCACTATCTTGACTTATTCAGTGGTGTTCATAGAACCATGTTCTTTATAAAAGTATTTGAAATGTTGGATTGTTGCCTCCTTAATGGCTCCCTACTCTGAAATAATATTTCCATTTCCATTAGTGATCTCCCATACGTGTTTCCTAGTTTTATTGTGACTAACAAAATTATGAAAATATTTAGTATTATTGTCCCCATTGGTAATCCAAATAGCTATGTTGTGGATTCTCCATTGTTCTTCAGTACCTCTTAGAATATATTTCTTTGGAGTTCGCGTTGTCAGAGAAGCTTTCCTTCTTCAAGGTTTGTAGAATCTCCCACCAGTCGCAAGCTCGATTCCTTTATACCATATTCTAGGTTTCTCAATTTTTCATTGTTCCTTGCCAAACTTGTTTTATACCACTGTTGTGTATGAGTCTTTAGAACTTTTAACTTCCACACCAATCTATTTTGACTGCCACCTTCGGATAGGAACATCAGATCTTTCCATATTTTATGAACTAAATCTACATAATATTGTTCATTCAACCAATGAGCATTCAATTTGAAAGGATACGCCTTGTAAATAGGAAGAATTTCCAACTGTAAGAGGACGGGAGCGTGATCCGATATGAAGGGAAACTCGACCCACGATCTATAAATTCCAACTATTAATAATAACTCTTTAGACACTAGACATCGATCCAGTCTCCTGGACACCGCTTCATGACCAGAACGACTGTTTCACCACGTAGGAACCAATTTTGTCAATTTTATCTATTAGCTTTCTGGACATAAATAAATCCCTATAAAAATCATTCGATGGACCATGCCAAGTAGATCCACCCCAGACCTCATCCGGAGATATAAAAATGTTCAGATCTCTAGCTATAATCAAATTTTTAATAGCCAAAATACCACTGTCATCCATCGACCGCCAGAAGAGTTTCTGGTCCGTGCATGATCCATAAATATTAAGAAAAGTAACTCCCGCTTATCTTTATAACACCTTCATGTTAACATAATACCACCAATAGTAAGATAGGGAACCAGATCATAACAAATAGGATCCCAAGAAACTAATAAGCCCCCCAAAGTACCCACAGAATTAACAGCACACAATACCCAGGAGGGTCGCAACACATACATGAAATCTCTATCTTTCTGAGCTGTTACCAATGTTTCCTGGAGAAAAATGATTTCATGACGGGAATGATCCAAAATTCGCCTAACTGAGGTCGCTTTAAGGGTGCCTCCAACCCCTCTAATGTTTAAAGAAAGTAATAACATGACTTAGCCCATGCCAAGGCTTTCATTGCTCTAAGAGCCCCACAATCAATGGAGGAGGGAGTAGTTTCATCAGTCTTGGTGGAAAATACAACCAATTTTTTCAGAGGTGGCTTCTTTGTAGTAAAACCTCCATCAATGAATTCCTTATTACCAGAAGTAGATGAATGGAGCCAAAGTGACTTATCTAATGTGTCCTTTTCCCATAGTGACAGTGAAGAGTATAAAACGGGGCATATTTTTTTTAACTTACCCATAAGAGATGTTGGGGGCTCCACCTGTGTATCTGGCTCGGAATCAAAAGGTAAAGACTCACAACCATATGAATCCACTTATGTAATGTAGCCAGGTGGCTCTCTTTATAAAAGAGTATCCTCCAAAGTTTATTCTTGTGCCTTACAGGAACAATCTCGGCGTAGGTGACTTGTGCATTGACACCGACTGCAACGAAACGTGATTCCAAGATAGTCCAGCCATTTAGTGAAATGTCTCTCGCGCCATTCAATATCCAAAACCTCTGGTAGCCCTCCATGTATATCCATTTAAACTAGAACTCTTCCCATTTCCTTGAAGAATTTTCCATAGATGTTAAATCCATATAAATGAACTTCCCCAGAGAATCCCCAATCGCCCGCAAGGCACCTTCATTCCACATATAAATCGGTAGTCCCAACAATAGTACCCAAAGGTGACGAAATTGAAAATGTTTCGTCATCAGGTCAAATGCCACTCTCCATCGTTTGAGCATTAAGCTACTTCCCCCATTAACCCAGGAAGTATCAAATAACAATGAAGCATCTTCTGAAGTTTTACATAAGAAACCCATCCACCCTTTGGTTAGATAGAATACATCTGGCATATAGCCCAAAATAGGTGCCCACTATTTTTCAATCCAGTCTGAAATATTACCAATACTCAAATATGAATAGGAAAATATACCAACCACTCCGTAGAGTGCCAACCTACAGGCTTCTTCTAAGCCCACGTCCGAGCCCAAAACCAATTTCCTTACCTTCCTATTTGCCTTCCACGCTTTCCTCCGGTTACCTATCGATAGATGAGATTTGTGGGTATTTATTACTCTATCAGACGAGTAAACACCCTTATCGCTCAAACGAGAAACCGGTGCATTCGTTCGAACATCCTCTGGCTGTGAAGGGCTCAGTGCAACAAGGAAAGAGGTTAAGTGTTTAGAGTATACCGAGTTCTAGGTTCTAAAAGGACCTTGAGCAGTTGTCAGAAATGATGTCGTACTGCATGGCTTGTCTGTCAGATCATGTGCTAAGTGGATTGATGGGCCCAATACACCACCCAGAGAATCGACCCTCAAGAAAATACTTTCATGCTACCACTCCATCTCGTCCTCAGCGTTCATTAAATCCAAAACATTTTTTTCTAAGTCGTTGATAGTTGGGGAAGACATGTGGCCTCCACTATAAAACACTGAGCTAAGAAAATAATTAGGTTCAGTTTCCTAGATAGGAAATTAACTGCTGAGGCCAGACCTAGAAACCTGATAGAAAAATGTCATGTATAGTAATAACTCCAATATTTACTAAGCATTTAACAAGAGCAAGCTAAAACAACCGCTACAAAAATGCGAGGAGGCGTCATGGCTAAAGTAGCAACAGTAAACAGTTCTATTAAAGTCACATAGCTTCTAAGAACTACTGCAAAACCAACTAAGCTATCAAACCCCTAAGAAGTAAACTAGACTAGAGAGTGGCGCACAACTAAATGGATAAAACAATGCCCATTTCGCCCCAAAAGGCCGAAGAAACTTTCTCACTAAAAATAAACCCGTCAATATACTCCATCCTCATCCTACATCTACTCAATAGCAGGATCCACCATTGATGGAGCTTTCCCATCCTCGATTCCCACCCAGTTGCAGAGTTTGAAATTTTTGAGTCTACCTAATCCAGTTTCTCATGATGATTGGTTTTTAATTAGAACTCCACTTAGTGACTCATTTCCAACCTCCATGCATAGTTTAAACACTTAAAGGAAGGAAAGTGCACTTCCTAAATTGTAATGGCTTAACTTGCCATACCAAAATTGTAATAACTAAAAAAGTCATAATGTCAAATCCACTTAGATCCCTTGAGGTTAGACATACATGTTATCCACCAATAACATTTATCACATGTTTCATTCTTAAAATATGAAGAACCATCATCTAAAGGAAAACATTTCCCCCAAATAAATATAAAAGTAAATCAAAGCTTACTTATATTTTCTTTAAAGATTAGCAAAAGCCACCATCCATATTCTCAATACTTCCAATTTCAATGTCGATGTCTTATCATTGAGACTAGAAAGTTTTCTACAAATATCGCTTTCCACTTGAAATTAATGATTAAGTCAATGTCTTACCGTTGAGAGTTCTACGCCTCAAAGTGCAAATATCACTTTCAACGTGAAAACGAACATTGAAAACAACCACTCGAAGCCCTTTTTAATATTTCCAACATCAATGTCAAAGTGCAAATATCACTTTCAACGTGAAAACGAACATTGAAAACAACACCTCGAAGCCCTTTTTTATATTTCCAACTTCAATGTCATACGTTGAGAGTACAAATATCACTTTCTTATTTCCACTATTAAGAAGTAAGTCACCTCACCATATATCTTATCCATTGACAAAATTAATTTCAAATATCATTCATAAAAATATGAAAAAACAACTAAAGTTTTTCCAAAAATATTATTAAAAAAATAACAAATAAATCAAAACCAATTTATATTTTGTTGATAGTATGGGTAAACTTCATAAGGTGGTTGAAATAGATTAGCTAATTAATTGAAATAAATAAGCTAATTAAAATAGTTAAACCCATAACTATTTCAAAAGCCACTATCCATATTCTCAATACTTCCAACTTCAAGGCTACAAAGTTTTCTACAAATGTCACTTTCCACTTGAAATTAACAAGTCATCCCACTTGATATTATAATGTTGTGGCAGCTCAAATTTATCATTCATTGGGACTTATCTCCATAAATTACTTGAAGAGTATCTTTATTCCATAATCAAAATAATTTAAAAGTATTATCACATTAATATAAGACATAAAATGTATAATAAGGAATGTTATGTGGGGGGTGGTGTTACGTTTTATTTTTTCCTTTTTTTTTTAATGGTCAATGGATAACATTGAAAATGATATAGTTGGTTGTAACATCCATCTTAGTAAAATAATAATATTATCATCACAAAAATATCTAAACACTTTCAATCTTTCCATATCAATTAAGTTTAAATTTTATTTGATTTTCATTTTCGTGTACCCATATCTTTCCATTACATATTTTTTTTTCAATTATATGCTTATAATTTCTAATATATATAATATAATAAGTTATATTTATTAAAGATTACATATTTTCTTTTCAATTAAATGCTTATAATTTCTAATATATATAATACAACAAGTTATATTTATTAAATAATATGTGTAGCATATAATTTCTAATATATATAATATAATAGGTTTTATTTATTAAATAATATGTGTATGTGTATCTCTATATATTTATTTTTGGTAAGCGTATATGTTTAAAATTTCTATTATATATATATATATATATATATGGGGTAACTTTTGGCTTTCTGAAGGTCGATATTCAACAGGTCTGTGGCTAGGGTTTCCTCAGTCGCGGACCCCTCTTTTCTCGCCTTTTGCTTTTTTCCTCCACTTGTCATTCTCATCTTTTGTTGTAGTGGGTGTTTTTTCGTCTTCAGCTCTAGATCCTTGTTGTGTTCACGGGTTGGTGTGTTGGTGAGGCTGATATTGTCCTACGATGAGAGGGGCGTGGTTTTTTTTTCCTTGCGTCTGACTAGTTTGTGGTGGATCATGGGAGTTGGGGGGTTTGTTGCACGCGTTGTTGGTTTGTGAGGTTTCCTTAAGCGTTGTCTTTCAGATTTTGGTTGCAAATTCTTGCCTCTTGCGTTTAAGGGGTGGGTGGGATGTTCGATCCCCTTTCTGTTCATCGGGTCATTCATGGGTGACGCTTCCCTTGCTCGAATCTGGTATTCGGTGTGTGTATTTTCTGCTTTGATGGTTGGGGGTCTTCTTGGCCTCCTTTCGTCGTTGGTTTCTGTGTGGTGAGGCTCCTCTCTTTGTGGCCTTCTTCGTATTTTCTTCTTCTATTCACCCTCTCAAGATTCAGGGTCGTTCAGGGTTTGATGGATACCCTTTGCTTCGTTGCTTTGGATTCATTTATTTTGGTGCCAAGTTCAGGGTTTTTTGAATTTGGCGCTCGAGGTTTGGTTCCTCTTTTTCCATTGAGAGGATGTGTTTCACTCTGACCTGGTCCGTCTCGCTTCAGGGTGTTTGCTGGAGGAGTACTTTTTGGTCTGCTCTTGGCAAGGTTTTTGGGTTTTATCCACATCAATTTGCAGTTCCCTTCTCTAGTTGTTGCCAGATCGATCGGGGTTTGATGTATGTCATATCAGGGTTATTTTGTGCTGGGTGTGTGTCTCATTCCCCCTTTTTTTTTATTTTTTGGTGGTGTGTCCTGAGCTTTGAGGTCCATTCATAAGAGTGTGCATTGTTGTGGACCGATCAACACTTTGAGGTCCTTTCTTTGGGCGTGTAGTTTTTTGGTCCATCTCATTCGGTTTTTCAGTAGGTGGTGTTTTCTTCAGTACCTCTATTATCTAGTTCTTTTGGCATGGGAGCTCATACCGCTCTGATCTGGCATGTCTGGGCTCCAAGGTTTCTTTGGGATTGTTCTCTTGACTGGGTTTTTTTCGAGGCGAGACTTCATGCTTCTATGGGTTTTTTTCCTCTCGGTGGCCTTTTAGCCATTTTTCAAGCCTCTACAGACTCATTTTTCAGATCTTATCACCCATGTTTGGGTTGTGCTATGTGCACCTACAAAATGTAATTTGGTTCTCTTCGGATGAATAAAATTACGGTTTTTTCTGTGGAAAAAAAATTATATATATATATATATATATATATATATATATATATATATATGGTAAGTGTGGTTTGTTTGATTAGTAAAAACATGTAAATAATATATTATTTATTAGAGTTCAAATTTTGTTAGCGATGTTTTAGTGTTTGTGTTCTTGTTTTTTTATGTGTTTCAATGTATACAATAATGAAAATGACCAAGTACAATTTTTGGACGATTTTGACCTAATAGATACCCCACTTGTAAGTGTTTAACTAAAGAACAATTGAATTGAGTTAATGAATCTCCTGTAATACACATCTCTCACTCATTATTTTTATCAAAGAAAATAATCTCACTACACCCTCACACTTCAATAAAGAATGGGGGTGTTGATATAATAACAACATTCACATGTGTCTCCCTCTTTTTCCCTAGAATTTTCAAATGACTTAGCCAAAATAATCATGAATCGCATAAATGACTAGTAACATTAATAAACCTAATGAAATTTGATTATATATATATATATATATATATA
>JASDQU010372393.1:82062-94726 GCA_032191745.1 Picea mariana
TCCTAAATATCTATGGTTTTGATGAGTTAATAAGGTAAGAGGATGGATTAGAATACGAAGATTAATGGTGTTACAAGATATTTTAAGAGAACGTGGTTTTTCATTTTTCATTTTTAGTCTATCAAAAATGATAAATATTTCAACTTGTAGCTTTTTAGGAATTGTTCATTATGGAACTCGTGAGAGTTCATTCAATATGGAATTCATGAGAGTACATTGGATAAAAGCTACATGAAAACATTTTCTTACTATTTTGAAACAATTGATTAGATAGAATTGTAGGGAACACATTATGTCTAGTAAAAGAATTTAGTAATAAGGCAGTGAATAACTAATCAATTAGATGGTTTGAGATTGTGATCATAGAAAATTGATGGGACTAAGAAAATATAAAATAAAAGAATTTGGGATTTGAGTTCTAACAATATCTGCATTTTATATCCCCTCGTGATTTAAAATTAAAATTGGTTTCTACATTCTAATAAAATAAGTTGTTTGATCCATTGATATCAGTGTGCATAAAGTTGATAAAATTTGACTAAGGTGTTTGTTCCATTATTGTTAGTATAGTGTATTCATTTCAATGTTTGTACAATGGATAAATTTGATCATTTTGTTTCATGCACTAATTTCAATGTTGTGTATGTATCATTTATTTTAATAGTTAACATTTATGAGACACTTTATGCACTCTCTTTTTTACAGGGTTTTGGTTACAAAATAATTAAAGGCAAAGACTCACATGAGCTCCAAATCAAAAGCTAGTAGAACTAGAATCATTAAGCAAAACGTTACATGATTCCAACATCTTCAATTGTCAAGGTTAAAATGGTGAGATTCCAAACTAGAGGTCAAATAAGTCTCACTTATCCAACATTTGATGGGCCTAGGTTCCTAAGAATCCACAACAAGAGGTCACATGAACTCAAAAATTCCAAGTTGATCAAGTCAAAACCCAAAGGTTGGGTAGTCACCTAGAATCCCAAGTACATTCTTGGGTGCTAGAGTTCTTATTATCTAATATTTCCTTAGGATATACAAGTAATTTTTATCTTGGCCACCTTTGTCAATTTCATGAATGGGGTCCTTCCTTAAGCTTCATGAAGTCAAAAATATTGACATTGGAGAAAGTAATTATTAATATTGGAAAGAAATAAAGGCAGGTTATGACCTTTAGTACAATATCGCGAGCTAAAGGTTTGAATGGTCTTCAATTCAACCTCTTTTCTCATATGAATGATATGAAAAGATGGGAAATCTAGCAGGTGTGTCTATATGAAAAATTGAAGAAGATAGATCGAGATTGATCACTATGTAATCTATTTTTTATTTTTCATATGAATCATATTACTTTCTTACTATTCACCTTCTTCGTCACTAGACATCGTTACTTTATTACTATTCAACTTATTACTCGTGTAACTTTTGAAGTGGCCTTCTTGATAGTAATCTCTAGATTATAGATGATACTTAGTAAAATTCAAAGGATCAAAATCATCTAAGACATATACATATACATATACATAATTATTATCATATAAAATTTTGATGGAGTCGCCCACCCATGATTGGAACTAGTGTTGATCCACCTTAACTACGGATCTATCATGCACCAAGAGGGATTAAATCCCTTAAGGTGAAAACCTTTCCTCAATTTTTTGAGTTGTAAAAATGGTTTACACCCCAATGGATTTGATCCCTCTCTATACACGATGGCTCCAGAGTTAAGATGGTTCTATGTTGGTATTGCAAAGAGTGGAAGAGACATTTGCTATAAATTGTCATCCTTTAACAAAAAATTCTTCGAAAATGTAGTGTGTCATATCAGTCTCTCTTAATTGATTCCCAAATAGAGACACCAAATCTTCCTTGTCACTCCACTTACACTAAGAAATTATTCAAAACCCAAAATCGTTCATTTCTATGAAAATGCAGCGTTAATAATGTCATTAAATTAGTTGGACTCTTGTAACATGCCTTGGCATTAAAAATATTTTGAAAGATAAACAAATTTACGAAGACACCTAGATATGCAACAATTCTTCAAAACCATTTTAGAGAGATAAAAAGGTCAGAGTCCCCAATCAAGTTCAAATATTTAATCTTCATATCTAAGGCTAGTTCCAAACCCAGACACAAGGATTCATATTTAGTAATGTTATTAGTACAATCAAACTCGAGCCTATAAGATAAAAATGTGGGAACAGATCTAGGGGGAATTAGAACAATCCCAACACCATTTCATGTCTTGGAATGGGCATCATCGAAATAAATATTCCAAATTCCATCGTGACCCTCTTCCTCATCAGGAACTACAAAATTTGCTAGCACACACAAGTTGTCAATTCCATCGTCCATATAGACTAGCTCATTTAAAAGGTTCTTAGGATCTTCAACTTGGTATCTTACAATAGGTTTCCTATAGAGGGTAACAAAGTTTCCTTCTGTAGTAGGGATACTTGCATAAGATAAATCCCTTTGGATACTACCCCCAAAGTTGTGTCCCATTTCCTAGACAATAACATCCCCCATGCATCATGTACATATATGACTACAACATCCATTATAATTGAGACATCGAGGTAAAAAACTAGGCTAACCTTCATGCCATTTATTAAGCCACAAACTTTAATTTCTCTTGAATAAATGCCACAAGAAATTATGTATGGCCTTATTGTTTGTAACCCTAGTTCATTCATGACCTTTAAGGACATCACATTGGTGGAATCCCTAGAGTCGAGCATACAATTGTGTAGAAGAAAGTAATTTACCATCAAAGTGATGAAAAAAGGTGTATGTCCTCCACTCTTTCTATCGTTACTCATGGTTTGTAATACAACATGAGGGTCCTTTGGTTCTTCCTCGATGCTTAAGAATTCTCTTACTTTGTGCATTTGTGAGGGAATATTAACTAACTCGGTGAGAGGAACATGAATAGTAACCTTTGCCAAAACATTTGTCAAAACAAAAATTTGATTGTATATCATCATTCTTAAGAGATGTTGATGGTGGAGTAGGGATGGTATTCAAAGGAAAAGGGTATCTAGCCGACTTACTAGGAGGAGATTGAGAATCATTGCCTTGAGGATCTTGAAGTGCCTTGTTCCTTCTAGAATATTGTACACATTCCTCTTTCTTAAGATTCTCTTTGGATTCTTCATCCATGGCATTCAACATCTCTAACCTAGCCATCCTAGCAACATCCTTACTCTTTTATTCAATTAATTTTAGTTTCTCACTAAAGATAGTATAAATTCCACCAAGTATGGTATATAGGTGATCCACATCTTCAACTAAATTCATGTGTTTATAACCATCACCTTCCTCATGGAATTTATTCCTAGGACATTCACTTTCCCTATGAGACTCATCACAAGGGAGACACCAAACGTTCTCTTATTGATTAGGGGTATCATAAATTATTTGGTTAGGGGGAGGTTTACTCGCTTGGCTTCCTCAAGGTGGGTGATTGTTATCAAGTGAGGTATGAAAGGAAAATGCTTGGATTGTTCCTTTTCCCTTTATAAAATGGTTATCCTATTTAGAATGGAGGCTTGGGCTTGCACAATTTTGATTTCAATTTGTTCAAGCCTTTTATTTAAAACACCTCCAGAGTCAAAGGTAGGATTAGGGTTATTTGCAACTCTAGCCTTGACCTCATTCTCGGGCCTTGGAAAATTAGAAAGTTATATCTTAGAGGCTAGCATATTTTCTTCGACCATGGACTTTATTCCTAGGACATTCACTTTCCCTATGAGACTCATCACAAGGGAGACACCAAAGGTTCTCTTATTGATTAGGGGTATCRGAAATTCTTTCTTTAGGGGGAGGTTTACTCTCTTGGCTTCCTTGAGGTGGGTGATTGTTATCAAGTTGAGGTCTGAAAGGAAAACCCTTGGAATGTTCCTTTTCCCTTTATAAAATGGTTATCCTATTTAGAATGGAGGCTTGGGCTTGCACAATTTTGATTSCCATTTGTTCAAACCTCTGATTTAAAACACCTGCAGAGTCAAAGTTACGATTAGGGTTATTTGMAATTGTTGGCCCTTGGTCATGTATTAAGGAAGAAATCAAATATTAAGGAATAAGAAATACAAAGTATGAAGTGCGTGGAAGGCACACAAACTGAGGAAGGGTCGAAGTGGTTAAAGAAGCAGAAAAGAAGGAAAGCAAGTCGTTGAAAGAGAAGATCAAGGAAGACAAAGTAGCAAAGAGGATAGATCGTGGACAAGTCAACAAGCGGAAGAAGATACTAATGGATGCTTTGGAGCACCTCGCGAAGAAGAAGGAAGAACAGGTCGGCGAAGTCCTTAAAATGCGGGTTATGTGGACCTATGGTTTTGGCACCTAGGGTTTTGGACATAGGGTTTTGGCACCTAGGGTTTTGACACCTAGGGCTGGTAGTTAGGGTTTTTTTGGTGCGTTGTTGAAGCATTGAACCCTGGTTTTGCTCATGTGCCAACAAGTCACCAAACGAGCACACTCAATTAGGCTTTGAGATATACTCATGAAAACAAGGTTGAAGTATAACTTCATATTTTCCAAGGAGAATGACTCAATTCTCTCTAGCAACAATGCCAAAATGTTAGCATGCAATATAGAACCAAGTGCAAAGCCTTCACAAGTCACTAAGACAAGTGGAACATGGAAGATGTCACCATTGTCACCTAGGCAACAACTTCCCCCTCTTTAGTGAAAGAATAATATCCAACACAGGTGAGGATTCCCCAATAGCCTCCTAGAATCCCTAAGCAAGACACAATCAAGTCTAGGGCACCCTGGGGTGACTACTCACACTACCACCAAGATAAAGATAAGCAAAGTGAATAAGAGGTGGTGGGATAAGACAATTTCTAAATTTGGAGTGTAGAGGATTTAAGCCTAGAAGAGAGGCTTTCCAAGTCAAGTATGAGTTCAATAGGGTCCCCAAACACTAGAAATAAACAAAATGTCTAAGATTGAGATGAAACAACCAAGTAATATATGAAATAATAGCAGTAAATAAAGTGATAACAACATTAAAGAAATTTATTATAGCAGTAAAATAAATGATCTCTAATAGTATAGAAATTAGTTCAACAGTGAAACATGTAATTTTCAGCAATAGTAAATGTATGAAAACAGTAAAATAATCAATTTTCAGCGGAAAAAAGATAGATCTTTGATAATGAAATGATCCAATAAATTATAGGGATAAATACTAGGTTAAATTAGGGTTTTATTTTCCAACAAAATCAGAAAATACAACATTAAAAAACAACCCTAAAACCCTAGATGCTTTTCCTTAGATGGTTGTAATAACACTTCAAAAAAATTAATTTAGGGTTTCAACAATCAGTTTAGGTCAATACTATAACTGAACACCTTATACGTCTTGGTTTCTATGGCTGGAAATGAAATTTTGCAACAAATAAACCTTAACCCTAAAGTAGTAAATTTCAACAATAATGATTGACTATTATGGAGAAAAAGACTAGTGACTACTATTTTGGGCATATGGGGTCAAAAATAGATCCTTCTTTAAGAGAATGAAGTGTAGTATTTTAGGGTGAGGCTTATAGGTTGTCCACTACTAACCCTAGGCATCCTCCTAAYATGTTGGGGATTATACAAGGGAATATTCCTCTACTAGTAAACCTTCCAAGGATTTTGACAAGAGGGTTTGTTCAAAAATGATCCAAGAGGATGAACAACCACAACTAGGAAAACAACATCAATCTAAATATGCATGTTTAAACAAAACCACAAGATGAAAAGAGAAYATTTACTAGAAAAATCTTTCATCCATCAAAATCCTAATTTCCATGTCATCCAAGTAGTAAAATATCTACAAGCATAGCTCCCAAAGAAGTCACCCTAGTTAACCATCCATAGCATTCTTCATGAAAGAAAACAAGTAGAAGTATACAAGAGTGATATATTTCCACAAGTAGCAATGATTTGAAAGTGAGAAGTGTTTATCTTATTTATAAGAGAGATCTAGCACCCTTATCACATAATGCAAGCCCTAAAAACATAAAATAATGCCTTTATATATCATAAACCCTATAGATAAGGCAACAATACATCAAAATCCATGATATAAGAATGGATAGGTCTCTGAGACCACGAACGATGCCTCCAAGATGAAGTAATCTAGCTCAAAATTCAAATTGTCCCACTCAAAAGTGATCTAGAGATCACATTTGTGGCACGTGTGACCTCAAAAGGGGACAAATCACTCCAAAAAGGTGTGAATATGCTAAAAAAGGTGAAATGTTGCAATGGAAGGGTCCGACATTTCATCTACAAGGGGTGCCTCAAGCCTCCAAAAGGTGTGACGTCGTCAAAATGTGTCATCATCAAGGGGCCCAAATATCACATCAAGTGTCCCATCATCAAGAAGAGCATTGTTTCATCATCCGAGTGAAATGTTTCATCATCAAAGGGTGTCATCATCCATGGAAAGGTGCCACATCATCTCTAAAAGTGGAACGTCCTCAAGAAAGGGTCCAAATTCCTCCATGGAAAGTGAAATGTCTTATCAATCCATCCTCATCATTCCAGGAATGTCCCATCATCAATGAATTCAAGGTCATGTCCATGTGTGCCAAGGGTCCCATGACTAGAGTCATGTGATCAAAAGGTTCAACATCCTCCTAGGGGTGCCAAACGACCTCTCTCAATTGATGGGTATGACCTCCATACAAGTGGGGTAATATCCCATCAACATCCTCCAAAGGATCCAAGTGTCAACCAATCATGTGGAATCATCATCCAAGAACGAGGGTTGATATGGTCCAAGATGCATCATGAAGACCGGAGGCAAGGTACACAATCCAAAAACATCATACAAAGTGAGTTGTGTTCATACCAAAGCCATTAGATAGATCTCACAAAATATCCTCTTCAAACTTCACACTAGCTTACAAAATTATACAATTTTCCAAGTCTAGGTATGGGAGGGTCATTATTACTCCCTATTATGTGTGTCGGTACCCAAACCAAGAGGTATGTCATAGGGAAACCATCAAGGAGTATGTGCAATGGTAGTGGTATGGATTGTGGTTTTCTTCATGCGGTGGATTTCATTGACATGCAAGGCCATGTATAATAGTCATCCTCATGAGCGCCTTTGTAGAGGGAGTTCTTAGGCAATGAGATACCCTTTCCTCGACATTGTGTCTTTCCAAACCCTTGTTTTCCTTTTTTTTATAGTTTTAACCTCTTTTGGATTTTAACATTTGATTTGCTAAGTCCTTTCATAAGATATGCATTCATTGCATATAACTTGGGGTGATGGCCTCTTAGCGAGGGGTTAGATCTCATGCTTCTTTCTTTTCTTGGTTTTTTATATTTTTCTTTTCTTGTTTGTTTCTTTCGCTCACATTTTGAATTTGGGATTTTTCTCTTTCTATGTCATTTTTTATAAAGCTACATTAATATCGAGCTTTCTAGCCCCTTCTTCTCATGGGATTATGAGGCACAAACCTTTTTGGGATACATGTAACAAGAAACCCAAAAGAAAGGACAACGGATAGGTGACCAATCGAATGTGTTATTAATGGTAAGGGATATGTACACATTAACCCCATTAAGGCCCCCAAGTAGTGCAACTTTGACCAAGCATGACAACACTTGACTAGAAAACGATAATGACCACCAAGGTGAGACAATGCAAAAAGCATAACTCCAAAACATTATGATTCATTATCCAATTCAACCCATGATCACCATTTTCATGCCTCAAGTATTAACATTATTACTCGATATGAAGTGTTAGAGCAATGTACTTGGGTGTATAAATGCACCATATCATATGAGTGAGTTAAGCTGAGAATGGATGGAAAGCACCCGTGGGAAACTATATGTGGAAAGTCTAGAACAACATCATCGGATTTTTTGTCTAAAATGTGGATCATGAAGAAACAAATTTCTCCTCTAGTTACCCCTAGAAGTGGGGACGTAACATCTCCCTCATACTCATATG
This sequence comes from Picea mariana, assembly GCA_032191745.1. Lineage (NCBI taxonomy): Eukaryota > Viridiplantae > Streptophyta > Pinopsida > Pinales > Pinaceae > Picea > Picea mariana. The sequence continues at coordinate 90,032 of JASDQU010372393.1, forward strand.
CAAGAATGAGATTGTTAGTTCCTTGTTAACCCTAATCAACAATTAATTCACTAAGAGCAAACATGTCACAAGTGGGATTTTAACCCTGGATAGAGAGGATAACATTTCTCCTCTCCACCCAAGCTAAACCCAATTAATATATTATTATTTATATATGTATCTATAAGTCAATCAAACATAAAAAATTAATTCAAGTGGTTTGACTTACGTCCATGTCAAAATAATAATTGTGAAAAAAATCGTGAAGTTAAATTCACTAGAATCCATAAAATTTAAATGTAGATTAAATATACATGTTATCCACACAAAATCAATCTCAAATACCATTCATAAAATATTAAAAAAAAAACAAAAAAATCCAAAAATATTATAAAATGTTTTTGACAAATAAATCAAAACCAGATTATAATTTCATGATCGTATGAGTAAACTTGATAAGACAACCACTCAATTTTGATGGTTAAAATAGATTACCTAATTGAAAGGGCTAAACCATAACCATTTCAAAAGCCCCCATCCACATTCTAGATACTTCCAACTTAAATGTCAATATCTTACCTTTGAGAGTACAAAGTTTTCTACAAATATCACTTTCCACTTGAAATTAGCAGTAAGTCGTCCCACTTATATTATAATGTTGTGGCGGTTCAAATTTATCATTCATTATGACTTATCTCCACAAATGACTTGAAAAGGAAATGCCCGCCCACCAAAGAGTATCTTTATTTCATCATCACTATTATAATATATCACCCATAAACTTTATAGTTTTAAATTTTATTTAATTTTCATTTCTCTGCACCTACCAGTCAATTATTTTACATAATAATTTAATTTAAAAGTATTTTCACATTCATATAAGACATAAAATGTATAATAAGAAATGTTATGTGGGGTTGTGGTACGTTTTATTTTTTCCTTTTTAATTTTGTAGATAACAGTGAAAATGATAAAAACATAGTTGGCTGTAACATCCATCGCTTATGAAATTTTAATATTATTATCACAAAAACAACTTAACACTTTACAGAATTAATTAATTTTAAATTTTATTTAATTTTCTTTTCCATGTAACTATTTTTCACTTACATATTTTTTTAATCATAGAAATTTTATTTAGTTTTTTTTTTCATGTAACTATTTTTTCAATTACATATTTTTTTTCCAATCATAGGCTTACACTTTTAAACATTTTATTTCTTAAATTATATATATTAAATATATACATTTATTTAAAATAGGCTTACAATTTTAAACATTTTATTTCTTAAATTATATATATTAAATATATACATTTATTTAAAATAAAAGCATATTTATTAAATGATATTTATTTATTTATTAAATATATATATTTATTTAAAATAAAATCATATTTATTTATTGTTTTTGGTAAGTGAAGTTTGGTTGATTAGTAAAAACATATAAATGATGTAGTATTTATAAAAGTTCAAATCTCTTTAGTGACATATTAATGTTTGTATTTATGTTTTTTGATATGTTCTAGTGTAAGCAATAATAAAAGGAATTTTCATTAATATTAATTTTAGGTATGTTAACTTAAATTTAAGAAAGAAGTTTGATCTCACTCATATATATATATATATATATATATATATATATATATATATAATTTGTTTTCTTTTTCTCTCATACATATGTATATACATTTTATTTTTGTCTAAGAAAATAATCTCACCTCACCTTCATATACTCGGGTAAATAAAGAATAATAAAATAGAAAAAACATTCACATGTCTCTCTTTTTCCCTAAAATTTTCAAATACTTCAGATAGAATGACCACCAATCATAATCTCAGTAAACCCAATGAAATTTGATCCTAAATATTTATGGACTTGACACAAAAACATCTAACACTTAAACTAACGTTTAAATATTTGTTCACATATATAAATATATAAAAATAAAATAAATAAATTATATTTACAAAACCCTACATATTATAAATTGAATAAATAAATTACACTTACCCAACCATAAATATTTCTCTCCAACCACCGGGGTGTAGGGCAATCGATGATGGAGTGTAATGTTAAGGCACTATGTTATGTGAAGTCATCGATTTGAAACCCTGGTTTTCCTAGTGTGTCGCGTACGAGGCATCGTGGGCACACTGGAGGTTATAGTGGTAGCAGTTGGATAACACAACCACGTGTCATGCAAAAAAAAAAAAATATGTGTCTCCCCGGATGGGGTGTCATCATGTTTGCATGATCATGTGGCAGATGAGACGAAGGTTCTTCATTCCATGTCACAGGTGTCCAACACACATATCACTGACGAAGGGAGACATGTACTTCATCGAGAGCAGGACGTAATTGCAGGTTATGATGATGGTGAGGAGGAGCGCTCGCATGATGGTTCACACAGGGTTGGTACTTTGGTAGCTAGAGGGCTCGTTATTGCAGTTAATGACGAATACAAAGGGGACTTCATGGTTGAAATATCATGCGAGCCAGAGGCTTCAACTACATCCTCACATCATAATGATACTCATGTCTAAGCCATGCCATGACATGTGAGCACACTCGTAAATGATGGAAATTTGGGTTTTAAGGTGACACATCAACAAGAGGGTAGGTATGGTTATTGTTTCGTTGTGGGTTTTGGTCCAAATGAGTTTTTCTTTTATCAGTTCTGTGTTCGGCTCTCCTTCTCTTCTGGTCCCCTTTCTCATGGCTCCTTGTGGTCGTAAGCTTCATTCCTCCCCTGTTGGTCCATCACGAGTTGCTCGAGTTGTTGTTAATGTTGCAGACTTATACCATGATTTTGTGCCTGAGGAAGACAAGCTCATTTGAGAGTTCAAAGATGATGAGGAAATTGAGCAGAAGGTGGGTGATTTAATTCCAGATCTGGGTTGCACCAAAACATAAAATTCTAAGTTTTTTCAGACCCTGGAGCTTTGTTGGCACACCAAAACCATGGTGGCTCTGGGAATGTTACCCAAGGATAAAGAATTTCGCCAGTTAAAGCACACAATGGAGACCATAGAGGAACATAATGCATATTTTCTCTCGATGCTCACTTGGATTTCTTAGGGTCAGGACAACACCTTCCATCCTCCTGTTGCAACCCAACCATGGGAAGGACCCTCGGTTGCTACTGCTCATTCAGAGGGTGCAGGCCCATCCTTTTCTCAGGTTTCTCATGCCAAGAATTAACATGTTTCACAGTTTTTTTAGTCCCCTTTTATATCAAGTTTTTTTTGTTATGTACAGTCGTAGAATTCATGTATGGCATTGTAGGTTATAAACTCTTCATTTACAAACATAATATGTTTATTATAGCTTGGTTTCCCCTTCGGGATAGGTAAACTTTTCATTTTTTTTATTACATGAGACTTACATGGTCTCTCTAGAAAATAACACACTTCAGGTATAATTGTACATCTTGTTTATATTAATATAGTCTTTTCTTATCATATCGAATATTAATTTAAACCAATCAAGAAAGAGGTCTATAATTTTGAATTTAGATATTAAAAGTATAAATTCATTTCAAATATATATATATATATATATATATATATATATATATATATATTTCTCTGCGGTTTTGAACGGGAATAATACTTCTCTCTTTTTTTTTTTCTTTTTTTTGAAGGAGATATTTTATTTCTAAGATTATATATCTAGGGTTTTGAACTAGAATAATCTTTGTAGTTTTTACCTTTTTTACCCAGAATAATCTTTGTAGTTTCTCTCGACTTCTCTGCAGTTTTCATAAATTATTTTTGGCTTCTTCAAAAGGTTGAGCATTTGGACATCTGAAATGAGGTGAGTCACTTTTTACTTTGATTCAATTTTAATTTTACGTAAATATATATATATTAAGTTTCAGAAGTAAAAGTTGATTTGAGAGATAAAGTCAATCCATAATAATAATTGTTACATCTTTTTTCTCTTCTTTTCAATATGAGCACTCCACCACCTCTTCCGAAAACTCAGCCTAACAAGGGGAGGGCCCCCAAAATCACCCTAGAGATCCTTTACGATTATATGGAATCAATAGAAAAAAACAGAGAAGAGAGAGATGCCAAAATCCAAATAGAGTTAGAAACATTAGAAAAAAGGAGTGAAGAAAGAGACGTAAAACTCCAAATAGAGATAAAGGCAATGATTGATAAAAAAATTAAAGATACCATTCAAACTCAAATAGAGGATAGATTCTTAGGGTTCAAGAGTGAATTGCAGACAATGAAGGATATAATTCAAGAAATGGAAAAACATAAACAATCAACCCAAGAAGGAGGGATTGAAGAAAATCACAACTTGAGAGATAGGATTAAAGAGCTAGAAGAAAAACTAACCAAGAATTTGACCCTCAGTAATATGGAAAACAAATTGGATATCAAACCCATCAAAGAGGAAATGAATAAGCTAATCGAATTGGACCATGAGCATAACAAAAGAGCCTTGAACCTCATAATTTTTGGTATAAATGAACAACAAAAGGAGGATACGCTAGCAACAGTAAAAGAAGAATTAAAAAATAAATAACAAATTGATACAACTTACCTCATAGAAGCAAAGAGGCTAGGAAAAATAATTGATCACAAAGATAGGTTGATCCGTGTCAAAGTAAGTTGTAATGACCATAAATATAGCATACTTAGTAAATCTCCGAGCTTAAAAGGGTCAGGAATATTTATAAATGAAGACCTCATTCCCGAA
>JASDQU010372394.1:30952-41692 GCA_032191745.1 Picea mariana
CTGGCAGCTTTGATTCTGTGAAACATTCCATGGAGTTTCAGGAGGAGGAAGGGAATTCCTCTAGTGTTCAACTTGAGGAGGAAATATGGGGCTATGTAATTGTCGAGGAAGAGCTTCCTCAAATTAATGAGGAGTCTCCCAGGAGGCCCCTAGATGAAAATGAGCAGAAGAGAGCTCACAATATTGAGGATCATAGGGGCAGAGAAAATGACAGTGATCCACAACAAAGTGAGCAGGCCCCCTTGCAGAGAGTGGAAGAACAACTCACACACTTTTCCAAAGACTAGCTGTAACTCATCTTTGACCTCCGCAGGGACATGGCAGAGAAAAAATATCATGGAGATTATAATTGGAGAACTGTATGACCAACTTTCTATCTCGCAGCTGAGCGTAATTGTTCTTGTGTGGTCGATTCCTCCCAAACACCATGTTAGTGAGAATGCACCTGGGGAATGATGACCTCCGAGTTGTGTTTCATGAATTTCCCCTATAGCTCGGTTTCTAGTTTCTTTTGTTTCAATTTATTTTAGTTGATAGACAATATACTATGTGGGAACATTTTAAATTTTGGCCATTCAGGCAACTTTTTTGAAACTCAAGTTTTGGTGCCAGAGTCGGTTTCCTCTGTTGGTAGCTCTGGCATCAAGACAATGGCTCCCTACTGGTATAAATTTAAAAATAGAAAATAACTAACATAGATTGTAAAAAATGACTAATAAAATAAATATATAATATTTATAAATTATTCAATAAAAAAATTCTATAAATTATAAATAAAACGAATATGTATTATTTTCATAAAAAATAATTTTAAAAATACTATAAATTAATTAATAACATGAATCTTACTATGTAGAAATTTATCAATAAAAGAAAAAAAAAATACAAAATTAGAATGGTTTAGAACACCCACCTCCAATTTCAACTAGCTTTTCTCCAATATAGTTGTATGGTATAATTGGTTGTTTGAAAATAAGGATATATTTCATTGTTTTTTTTTTAAATTAAAAATAAATAGTTGCCAATACAACAACAATTTCCTATATTTCCTCTCATAATAGGAGTAACATTTTATTTTAACCTTTGGATTAGTTGGCAATTTAATCTCTTCTCATCGACTAACATTTTATTTTAACCTTTGGATTAGTTGGTAATTTAAAAAATATGAATTTTTAAAAAAATTAATAATGTACAAAGAAAGAGAAAATCAATGTAGGATAGTTGATGATAAGGTGGCTATGAGTGCCCATATCAACATTGGATGAAGCATTTGATAGCTATGCTAAGATATTTCACATATTTCACATTTTGCTTGTTAATTTCACAAATATGGTGAAATATCTTAGCATAGCTATCAAAGATATTTCATAACTACATCAATAAAGAGAACCATCCTACGGCTTAGACCTTCGCAACCATCAACTCATTCTCGAGGATGCAGAGGCCAGAGCGTACCATATAGGTGTAGGCTTGGCCTCTAAGTAGGCGTAGGGCAAAGGGCAGAGCTACCCGAGGAATCGTAGGTCGAGGATGACACACAATGTACTTGTACATCACACCTCATGATGACGTGCAAGGAATGAGCCCAGTGGTTAGTGTAAATCCAGGTGCAAAGTCTACCTCTGATATGATATTTTGTCTTCTCAAAATCTACCTTTAATACAAAGTCCACCAAAAACAATTACCTTTAATACAAAGTCCACCAAAAACAATTTAAGCAACTTTATTGCCCTTGGTATAATAATAATCGAAATTCAAATTTTAATTGACATATCCATTATATATAAAAATTATATATTTATACTTTATAGAGATAAACACATTTACTTGGCCAATTAGACCCATTCTTTTAAAATATCAAAATACTATAAATCAATTATTTATTTATTTATTAATAGTTGAATAAATATAGAACTATTGTTAAATAATTAATAATTAGGATAATTTTGAATAAACTCTTTTACTTTGCCAATTAGACCCATTCTTTTAAAATATAAAAATACTATAAATCAATTATTTATTTCTTTATAAATACATAAATAAATAGAGAACTACTATTAAATAATTAAGATAACTTTGAATAAACTTTTTTCAATACATTAAATTTAAATTTAAATTGTGTTTTTTAAATATATTTTTTTTAAATAAAAGAGAAAAAATGTATTACCTTAAGAACTTTAAAAAAGTACAATGATCCTTGCTTGCCACCTGTTCTGCTGGCATGCACATAGGAATGAAGTAGATAAATTATTTTGGCTTTGTCTTGAACTCAGGAAAGCAACATACAAACTACCAAGTGGAGGTCTCACTCACTGCCACTATCAAGTAGAAGTTTGACTCACTACCACTGTCTACATTACAACGGGTTATGGGTTATGCTTCTCCAGACATTTAAACATTTAATGTTTGGAATTAATGCTAACTTTCAAGTTAGCATTAATTCATCTTAGTTCATCTTGCCTCCTTGAAGCCTTATGTTTCCTAAGTTTGAACTTTGTTGCCTCGATATGAGGCTAAATAAGACCTCAATTTGAAAAGTTAGGATAAAAACTTATATGTGAGCCCGAAATTTATATGAATTTGGCAAAAAATTGGTTAAAATGACTAGTTTGTATGGATTTCTGTGTAGAAATTAATAGAACAACCTTGAACCGATTACTAATAGTCCCTCCAGCCCGAAGGACAGGGACTAATAAAGTCATTTATATTTATATTTATAGTTTATGTTATATGAAAATCAAAAGTGATGTGAATATGATGGAAAAAATAATCAACTTAAAAATAAATATTAATAAAGTTATTTTTAGTAAAATGCTATAATAATAAATTGATTATCTTAATTATTGAGATTTTTTTTTTTTTTGTAAGTGAGTATAGGTAACTGTATTACTGCAAAAATTATGATACAAAAAAGGGGGGTCTCCTGGTTTGACTAGTAGGAAACTAGACTAGGGGTTCTTGAGTTGCGCTTACTGATATATTCGAGGGGAGGGACTGGTCTGCCACCAGGGGAAACCAGACCAGTCCCACCATAACCATTTTAAAGGGAAAAACAACATTAACATAAAAGGAAGACAGATGCTACACCAACCTATTAGGCCCAAGAGGGTCGCGGTCACACTAACCATTCGACTAACCATTCACTAGTCCAGGACAATGATATTTTTCTCCCCGCCATCCGCCTGACTCTTGTTTTCCTCCTTCTGGGGGATTGTGTGAGTCTTCCCAATGTGGGTTGGCGCTCCGTTGCCATCGACTGGTGTGATATCCATGTGGTGGACATAGCACAGATAAAGGTGACATTGAGCAACCAACCACTCCAGCTTAGATTTCTGGTCCTTCTCGACCTCAACTAACAGTTTGGTGATGGTTTCCAAGTTGTTGATGCAACTCAAGATTTCTTCCAACATATTCTTGAGTTCCTTGTTATCCTCCCGTCTAGCGTCTTCTGTTTTTGTAATCACTTTACCAATCATCATCTTAGTTATCCACGCCATCTCCACTGTTTTCTGGTATAGGGTTTCTCTAGGCTACATGGCCCTCAGATCAGTTCACCAATCCGCTTTCTGTGCCAGTGCATCCCATGCTTTTCCTTTGCTTTTTTCTCTTATTTTCTTTTCCCAGCGGGTAATGGTCTCTTTTCCTTTTGGTGTTACTAGAGTTTGGAAGGTGCCCTCTGCCTCTTTTGTCGCCTGCTCCATTCTTGGTATCCATCATGGACTATTCGAGACTTCCTTTCCAAGGGGTTTTCTCTTCCTATGCATTCACTTCATTCTCACCATCCCGATGGGTCTGTCACAACTCCTTTGTTGGTTATTCATCCTATACCTCCCTTCACAACGATTCTTTTTTTCCCTGTCCTTGTATCTGTGGTAGTCCCTGATATTGCGCTTCTTCTGATTGTGGTTATTTATGTTGTTGTTCCTCTTATTGGGCTTCTCCTGTTGTGCGCTTGTCCTTCCAATCATGGCTTGCCCGTATTGGTAATCTCTCCCAATCCTATTCCGATTGCAATTTGTATGATCATGATGACTCGCCTTTTATCCTTGTACAGGTCCCTACCCCTGCTTGTATGAGATCTTACTGTGTTGTTGTTCGTATTTGTGCTTTGGCATGGAGGATCGAGGCTGGGCCATGTCACTCCCTCATGCCTTATGTCATTCGTTATATGCGGTTTGTCATCTGTACTTTCCCTCGTGCTTTCTCCGCTTCTCTTTCTATCACTAGGATCTTATTGTCGTACTCTCGCCTGATGTTGATGTTGATCCTGTATGTTGATTGGTCACCGAATGTTCGACAATCATATCTTGCCTGGGTTCCGCATGCCCGTCGTTGGGCCTTGCGCTGCCCTTCTCAATGTGACCTGCCTTGCTTAACCTACCTTCACGATCTTTTGTCGCTAGTTGGATGCAGTTTGTTCTGAGTTGACCATTCAGGATGCTGATCTAGGTAGTGTCTAGTTTCGGTCCTTCCTTATCTAGCCCCTCATTGGCTAGTCTCTTCACCAGGCCATTCGCTGACCTGCGGACCCCACGCAACTCCACTCTGTTCAGATTTTTCAGATGCTCCTGGATTTTCTGTAGGGAGAGGGCCAGGCGCCAACATTTCTGAACCTTGCCCACACTGGTTCCATTCTAGAGTCTCTTCGTCATGTTGATGACCAGGGTGGAGTCGCCTTCGACGATTGTGTTTGTCATCCCTTCGTGCCTTAGGATTTCAAGTCCAAATTCCGCTGCGTTGCTAGTTGAGTTTCCCATACTCCCAGCGTACAACCAGATGATGTTTCCACCACTTTCTCTGATAGCCCCTCCCATCCCTGCCACTCCTGAGTTGCCTTTTGCCGCCCCATCAAAATTTAGTTTGAGGAACCCCAATGGGGGAGGGGGTTCAGTTGCAGTCTCCTATTTGGAGTTGCGGATCCCGCGCGACCGTTGAGTTGTTGCGCCCATCCTTTAGGTGAAAGAATTCCAAGATGCGGGCATCATGGTCAGTAAGTTGCGTTGTTTCCTTCTTGCAGTTGTGGCTCTGTATCGTTTCTTGTATTTGTGAGATTGTTGCCTCCTTGAGCTTTCCTTCTGGTAGGCCTTCATTCCTGAAGATGTGTCGATTCCTTTCTTTCCATGTTGCCTAGATTATCATCCCCGATGTTAGTTCCCAGTAGAGGTTCACCATTTCGTTTTTTTTGTAACTCTCATTCCAATTGTTGATGGTTGTGTTGATGTTGCCCTGAATCCTATTGGATTGGTGATATATACTGGCCGCCCAATCCCATAGCTCTATTGTATAACTTCACTCGTCGAGGAGGTGATTGGTTGTTTCCTCCTTGGCTTGACAGAGGTGGCAGCGAGATGGACCTATATAACCCATTTTCCTAAGATTTTCCCAGGTTAGAATTCTGTTGTGGAGTACTAACCATTCGAACAATTTGATTTTTGGCCATTGGGGGTTGCGCCAAATCTTTCCCCACTGTTTCGCCGAGTCCTCCTCATCCTGGTTCGTGATGTACTGTCATGCTTCTTTTAAGTTGAATTCCCCTCCATTTTCCATGCCCCACCTTAATTGATCCTCGTCCTTTGAGACTGCAATTTTCCTTTTCCCTAGTTCCTCTTCCACCTCTTTCGTTTGGGTTGTGATACAATCTCTATTTTGGGGATTGAGTTTATCCCAGGTCCTCCATCTATCGCTATCAATTCTTTGTTTCCAATAGTGATGGATTTTTGTTTTACCTTGCATTGTCATTTCCCGTTGTAGTTCCTCCCTATCCGGATGTTCCATTTTGGGTTCCTGTTTCCACACATCCTCCCAGAATCTAGCTGTTTGTCCATTTCTGACTTCCCAGAAGTTGTGTTTATGGATCCAGTTCTTGTCGCGCCATGCTAGATTCCAGATAGATGATCCCTCCCTTGTGCCCATGAAACAGATGCGGTCTTGATCGTTGATGTTCTGGGCATACTTGGCCTTCCAGAGGTTTGTCCACGGTACTGAGTCGTCCTTGACCCATCTCCACCAGTGTTTTGCCCCATAGGCTTCATTGGTTATAGTGGGTCTTGTAACGCCATGCCTCTTTTGCCTTTTGTTCTGCATACCATCTCCCAGGCTACCAGGGCCCATTTCTTTTTAGTTTACGCACCTCGCCATAGGAATTCTCTTTGAATGGATTTTATCTATTGTAGTACTCCTTTGGGAGCTGAAAACACTGACATCATATACGTCGTAATTGCTTGTAGAACCGCTTTGGTAAGGATAAGCCTCCCTGTCAGGTTGAGAGCTCTGTAGGTCCAATTTTTTACCCTCTCTTGCAGTTTGTTGATCACTCCTTCCCACATTGCCATTTTGCAAGCTTTTTTTGTCAAGGGGATTCCTAAGTATTTCGTTGGGAGCGTTTTGCGTTCAAACCCCAGAATGTTGGTCAGGTTCCTTTGAATTGCGGGATTAGTGTTAAAGAAATAGATCATGGATTTGGAGTGGTTGATCTCCGCCCCAGAGGCTTCCCCAAAGTCTTCTAAGATTCTTTTGTAGGTTTTTGCTTCCTTGACTGTGGGTGTACCATGGAGTAGGGTATCATCCACAAACTGTTGGTGTGTGGAGGTTGGACAATTTTTGAAAGGTTTGATGCCTTTTAATTCTCCTGTTGCAACTGTGCTTTTTATGCTTCTACTGAGCACTTCCATCAACAGAATGAACAAGAAGGGGGATAGCAGGTCTCCTTGTCTTATGCCTCTCGAAGGCCAGAAGGGTTTTGCTAGGGCTCCATTGATTAGCAGAGAATGGCTTGTCATTGAGACTAGATTGAAAATCCAGTTGATCCAGTGTTGTTCAAACCCAAAGGCTTCCAGTGTCTTGGCCATATAGTGCCAACTAATTTTGTCGTAAGCTTTTGTCAGGTCAAGTTGGATTATCGTCCCCCCTCTCCTTTGGATTTTCAACGTGTGTATAAGCTCATGGGCATGGATGATGTTGTACAATATTTGTCTTCCCTCTACGAATCCGACCCGTTCTTGTGAAATCAGTGTGAGTAGGAGAGGTTTCAAGCGATTGGCTATGACTTTGGAGATTATCTTGTACACTACATTACATAGAGCTATAGGCCTGTAGCGATCCAAGGTCCTTGCTTCATTTTCTTTTGGGATTAGTGTGATCATTGTCGCATTTAAAGCTTTCAGGATGGAAGCCGAGCGTCTGGAGTCTTCCACCACCCCATAAACATCTTGTTTAACCACTTCCCATTAGGCTTTGAAAAAATCCACTATGAAACCGTCTAGGCCTGGGGCCTTTCCATTGGGCATCTCCTGGACCACTTGGTCGATTTCTTCCTTTGTTGTGGGTTTGTTTAGATTGATATTTTGTTCCTCGGTGACCAACCTGAGGATGTGCTGAGTTATCCTTTGTATGGCCTCCATTCTGTCTTGATTAGGTTCCTGGGCTATCCCCTCAAAGTGATTGACCAGTGTATTTTCAATTTCCTTGTGGGATTCTCTTTTGATCCCATCATGATCTCTGATTTTTAGGAGTTTGCTGTGTGTTCTTCTTGCAATGGTTGTTCTATGAAAAAACTTGGTATTCCACTCCCCTTCCTTTAGCCACCCGATTCTGGACTTGTGGTGCCATAGAGTTTCTTTCTGCCGGCATCTTGCTTCCCATTCCTGAATCATCTGGATCTCTTCTCTTTTCCACTCCTCTATGTGACTTTCATCTATGCAGAGTTCCTGGAGTATCCTCATTCTTTCCTCGATATTTTTCTTCTCTTGGTTTATGTTTCCAAAGATTTCCTTGTTCCACTCCTTGAGTTTGTATTTGATGTACTTGAGTCTCTTATAAAGTTTGAACATATTTGTCCCTTGATCCAGTAATTCCTCCCTCCACCAATGTTTGATGTTCTCTTTGAAATTGGAATGATCGATCCAAAATTTCTCAAATCTAAAGGGTCTGTTTTTCGGAGTGGTTTGGAAGTTTGCTTCCAATTGAACTAGCCAATGGTCTGAACCCCCCCATGGAAGGATGTTGCACTCTAAAGTTAGTCCTTACAAAATAATGGACTCCGACACCAGAAATCTATCTAGCCTTGTAGCTACTTGGTAGTGATTAATTCGTTTGTTATTCCAGGTGAATTAGCCATTGTTGGTTCTAATGTCCACCATCTCCATTGCTTCAATGAAAGCTGAAAATTCCTCCGCATCTCTGTCTAATCTCTTGGTGCCCCCTTTTTTCTCCGCAAGTGTCGTGATGATGTTGAAGTCCACTGCTAAGATACAGTGGAGGTTGCGGGCTCGGGTCTGTAAATCTTTGAGGTCTAGGAGCATTCTCCTTTTTCCCTCCAACCTCTAGGGGCCATACACATTTGTGCATAGAATCACCTCATTGTTACCTATAATTTGCAGGTTAACCGAAAGTGTGTGTCTCGTTGCTTCGATTGCTAGTAGGGTTAGCGAGTGTGGGTTCCATAAGGCGAGTATAACGCCTGCCATATGTTGGCCTTCAACAACCAAAACCTTGTACTTACTCCATTGTTTTTTACTGATTGTTTACATTCTGTCTACAGTGCATTTTGTCTCTTGAATGGAACATAGGTCAGGTTGTTCCTTCCTCAGTCTATTTTTAAGGATTCCTTGTTTTCGTGGGTTGTTTAGGCCTCTTATATTCCATGTTATAATCTTCATTTAAACATGTGGGGGGGAGTTGGGGAAGAGATTTTTGATCTTACCTGAATTGATCAGCATGGATCCTAGTTCTTGTAGGGCTACACTGCTTGATTTCCTTCCTTTCTTTTGCCTCATCTACTTGGGTGACTGTTGTGATTGTCCCTCGCCTGCTTTGATTCCCAGGTGTCCTATCTCGCCATGCGTGCGCTTGATCCCTCTGGTTTTTGCTTCCTCTCTCAAAAGGAAAAGGTATTGGATACGATCTAATTGCTCCATTGGCACATTGTCTACTCCTTGCTTTTTCCATTGTTTCAATACGTTCGGAAGGTCTATTCCTTCCCTTTCCACAATGTCTCTGAGATACGAATCTTCCGTGCCTACCTCGCTTGGTGCCATTTCCGAGTCTTTGTCTGCCTCCTGCATTGGGGTGTTGGTATCTTCATTGCCTCTTTCCATAGGACTTGCGCTACCTCACTATTCCCTCTTATTGCTTGGAATATTTGTGTTCTCCTGAGTTGCTTGTTCTCTGGTTTCTCTAGCTTTTCTCTTTTCCTTTCCTCCTTCTTCCCCTTGGTTAGCCTTCTCCCTTCCTTCTGGTCTAGTCCTGGCTTCCAGGTTGCTTCATGTTGGGGCTTTGCTTGGTTTCTTGTTTGCTCTGTTTCTGTGGTTAGGTTTTACAAACTCGTCCTCATCTTGTTGTGTTTTGGTATTTTCTGTTTCTTCTTTTTTGTTGAGTGGACATTCTTTGATTAGGTGTCCATGTTCATGGCATATTCTGCATTGGAAGGGGATCTTCTCATAGTCGATGCTTTGTATCCATTCCTCATCCCTGAATTCCAGGCTTATGGCTTCTGGGAGCACCCCCGACACATCCATCTCTATGCAGATCCTTGCATATGATGTATATCTCCTTTTTAGGGTTGCTTCCGATGTCTTGACATATTTTCCCAGCTTGTTCCCGATTGCTTTGAAGGTGGACGACAACCAGTAGTCTAGCGGTAGGGAGTAAAACCTCAGCCATACTGGGACATTTTTAAAGGTTTCTTTCTTTGGGGAGAAGTTTTCCTTCCATGGTCGCATGTACAACCTTGTTGAAGCATGGAAGTATGCCCCCATCTCAAAGACTTTATCTCTGTCCTCCAGGTTCATAAAGATTGTTGTGAAGAAACCTTTCGATCCCAAGTGGAGTTCCACTTGTCCACTTGGCTTCCACTGATATTTTATCCAATTGCGCAACATTCTTTCTGTGGGCCACAACCCCATGAATTTGAAAATTAGTGCATGCGTCTTCATCTGGTCCCGATAGAGTTGTGTTTGTGGGTCTTCCAATATAACCCTTGGTATCATTGCGGTTTTAGGTTTACATGGGTTGCGCCCATTTGTCCCACTAGGGTTCGCTGGTTCCTGTGCTTCCTTCTGGGCTTCTCTGACTTCCTCCCCCACGTGATCCCTTTTTTCCTGGTTGCTCTCTTGGTTCTTTTCCAATCTTGATTCCGAGGTGCTTGTCAACGGTTCTTTGAAACCAACGCCCTGTGGGCCTTTCCCCCTACCACCACTTCCTGCTTGTATGAGGGGGTTCCACTCCCGCCCCCTTTGGTAACCATTTTGTGCATTTTTGAGACCGTTGTTGTCAAACCCTAGCTTGTGGTTTCTTCAGGGATTTTCGACAGCGTGTAAAAGCTTTAGGGTCTATACAATACCGATTAATTATTGAGATGTTGAAAAAGTTTTTAAATAACATTTTTTTTAATAATTGTTAGATACATTTTGCAAATAGAGGTTACTGTTATCCCCGATATCTAGGGATAACTAGGAGATCATGTCTCGAGGCCCACATGATCCCAGACATGGAGTACGAGAGCAGATCGACTTGAGCATGGCCCTTGAGGGCCCATCTTTCTTCTTCTCAGCTAGACTTGTTCTGCCAACAGTACCAGCTCCCATCACTATTGGCCTGGGCTTGCATCAGAGAGGGCTCTTGCTTCATGAGGTAATTGGTCCGAGGTATCATGGTATGTGTCATATTTGATCGTTATAACCTTCTTATGTATACATTAGGTTCCTTTCATTTCGGATGACTGCTTGGATCTTACACTAATCC
>JASDQU010372395.1:38496-53451 GCA_032191745.1 Picea mariana
AAGCATTTAAAAGAACTTTCCTCACATATAAACATGGACAAGAACAAGCAAGAACTTAACACATAAACCAGTCTTGCATATTTTAACACATGAAGCAAGGTCCTGTTAAGATTTATTTTATGAGGTAGAGGGTGCTTGCATAGCATAACAAGTCAGCCTTCTATTTTCAGATCAGTACAACCAGGTCCTCATGTCTCCCCCAGACCAGTTGAAAACCACTTTTCGTACCCCATGGGGTACCTACGCCTACAGAAAGATGCCTTTTGGGATTATAAATGTTGGGGCCACTTTCCAGAGAGCGATGGATATTTCTTTTCACGGTCTCATCAACCAATCTGTAGTGGTATATCTCGATGACGTCACTGTTTTCTCCAAAAATAAGAGAGATCACTTATCCCATCTGAGATCTGGTCTACAACGATGCCGCAAGTACGGCATCTCTCTAAATCCTAAGAAGTTTGTCTTTGCAATAGAACAAGGCAAGTTGCTCGGATTCATAGTATCAAATGAATGGATGATCATTGATCCCGAAATAACTCAAATCATTTCCAAGCTTCCCCCCCCCCTTCCTCCAAAAAATCTATACAATCTTTTCTAGGTCAAATAAATTTTGTTAGAAGGTTTGTCCCGAGTTTCTCGGAAATGGTGAGGCCATTGCAAAACTTAATAAAAAAAGATGTTCAATATCATTGGGGACCAAAAGAAAGTCAATCTTTTGACTCCATCAAAAAAACCATAATGGAGGCTCCCTCCCTAATGAACCCTGATTTTTCATAAGACTTCACTCTTTATACGTTCGCCTCTGATCAATCTTATGTCGCTGTGTTGACCCAAAAGAATGTTAAAAACAACGAAATTCCCATTGCCTTTATGAGCTCAGCCTTCAAGGGAGTAGAGCTTAATTACCCAGCTGTAGATCAGCAGGCTTACGTTGTTTTTAAAGCAGTAAAACATTTTCGATCATATCTACTGAAATCTAGAACTAAAGTCATTGTGCCTTACCCTGATGTCAGAAACTTACTAGTACAAAAAGAACTGGGTAAAAAATGAGCAAATTGGATGATAGCGTTACAAGAGTATGACCTCAAGATTACCCCTGCGCAAATTGTTAGAGGCCAAAGTTTATGTAAATTAGTGGTTGATTCAGTTGAAGAGCAGCAGGGTCAAATCAATGTTTTAACTGAAAATCAGCGTAGTCAAAGTCAAATCTTTTGTGCACAAGATGTTGTTAATTCTTGGTTTGATGACATTAAGTTTTATCTAACACAGGGTTCTGCTCCTCGTTATCTTGATCTGAAAAAGAGAAGAGCATTAAGACTAAAATCTGCACCTTTCCAGCTGGTAAATGGCGTATTATTCTGCATAAATTTTGATGAAGTCCTTATGCATTGTCTGGAAAGAGATGAAGCAGATAAAGTGTTATCTGAATTGCATGTAGGAGAAGATGGTGGGCACTTCGGTGGAGACACTACTACTCACAAATTATTAAGAGCAGGGTACTATTATCCCATGCTATTCAAAGATGCCCATACATTATGTCGTAAATGCATAATCTGCCAAAAGGCTTCTGGGCAAGTGCAGAAAGCAACATTCCTGCTGCAACCTATTTCGGTAGATTTCCCTTTTCAAATATGGGGTCCTGACATCATTGGCCCTATCAACCCCACTTCCTTGTAGCAGCATAAATACATCATTACAACGACGGACTATTTTACCAGATGGTCCGAGGCTGCACCATTAAAAGTGGTAAACACCAGTCAGGTAATATCTTTCCTTAATTCAAACATCATTACTCGATTTGGTATTCCTGAATGTTTGGTCTTTGATAATGCTTCCTACTTTTCGTCCCTCGACATGAGTGCTTTTGCCTTAGAAAAGGGTATAAAATTGAAGTATTCTGCCAATTATTGTCCCCAAGGAAACGGTTTAGCAGAATTGACAAACAAAAACCTGATCAAAATCATCAAGAGGACAGTTTCCGAAAACCACAAAAATTGGCACAACGCACTTTTTAATGCAATCTGGGCTGATAGGGTGACTCCAAAAATCGTTGTTGGTAATTCCCCCTTCTTTCTTGTTTACGGAAGGGAAGCAATTCTCCCTCCTCATGTTTTGCTTCCCTCTCTGCAATTATCGCAAAAAGCTTAGGAAGAAGATTGTCCTCCTCTTGAAAATCGCATTAACGCTTTGTTGAAATTAGAGGAGGTGATAACATGAGCAAAAGAAAGACTAGATCAGCATCAATGTATTGTCAAAATCTGGTTTGATTCAAGTTCTACCTTGGACAGGAATTTCGAGGTGGGAGATTTAGTCCTCAAGTGGGATAAACCTCACGAAGGAAAAGGGGAACATTCCAAGTTCCAAAACTTATGGTTAGGACCCTTCTTGGTCATTGAGAAACTAGGTCCCAACTCTTTCCGCCTTCAGAATTTAGAGGGATAACCAGACACCTTCCCTGTGAATGGTCAAGCCCTCAAAAGGTATTTTTCATGACGATTCCCAAATGCATTTTTTTTAAATATTTTTTTGTTGTTGTTTTGTTTTGATTTTGTTTTGTTTTCTGGTTTTTGTTGCTTTGATTTTCTTTTATTGTTTGTTTTTATCACTTTCTGGATAAAACATGCCTGTGTCACAGTTTAGTTCAAAGAAGGAAAACATAATGCTTCATCTTAAAATAGTTGCCAAGGACTGTCAGAGCGTCAACTGTTGTAATTTCTTAAAACGCAGATTAGTTAAAGAGGTTTTTTGTTCAAAATGGATTTCATGGTTTCACTTTGCAATTATGAGCATACACGACTATCATTAAAAGCTCTTTACGTTGTCCCTGCTTTTAGGAAAGCAACTCAATGATGCCTTCGTGTCCTCGAAATATTAGTTTCATCTGTAAACTATTTTCAGATCATGTTGAAGGTTATCAAGCAAAAATTAAAATTCTGGAAAATAACAAGTCTTGTAAAAACTGGAATTTTCAGCGTCACCCCCCTCTTCTAAATGCTTTTAAAATTATATCAGACTGTGAATAATTTCTCAAGAGTTGAGGGAAGTGTTTGTAAACCCATTGGGATACTGAACAAGTCTGCTGGCAACGGGTAAATACATTCATGATGCCAAGGCAACTTCGTCGGGGTACTAAACAGGCCCGCTGGCAGTGAAGCGATGTCAGGTTAATTCTCAGGTATAAATTTTGATATTGGTCATAAGCATCCTTCATTTTGAATTTAAATTTCTTGGACAGAAGAGAGGCGTCAGAGTGGGTTAATTGACATCCCTGCCGAGGCTATGGACGCCTGCTGGCAGCAGTGGCCCTGACAGCAGTAATGGAGCCATTAACTTGAACATCGTGGCTCTCATTTTTAAACATTTGTCACCAGATTTCATTTTAATAGAAAGATGTTTGAAGCTGGACCGTGTAATGATTGTCGAGATGCTTGATGTCCTTCAGTTGTTCTTTGATTTGCAATCATTCTAACAATCCTAACCTGAACTCGTCGGTGATACAAAGATAATTGCTTCTTCGAGCAAATCGCCATTGTTGGCAGCCCCACAATATTTTCAATTCTTAAAGCAACGAATCATAAATTTTATCACTGCCTCCACTTAATCATATGAACATTGCTACTTGAAAGATGAGACTTGGGCTATAAAGGGTTTCTATTTTTCGTAGTTCTCGTTTTCATGCTTCGTTCATGACTAAAAGCATGAACGAAGCATTGAAACTTTTGAATTTATTGCATTTGAATTTAAGGTTTATTTCCCTAGGAGAATAAGTGTTCATATCAACCTTTTTAAGGATGATATTTTGCTTTAAGAACTATCTCATGTCAATAAAATGGTTGTTTTTAAATTGCTCATTGTTATAAGGTCTACTTTGGACATTTGAATGATACACTGAGAATCAATTGATGTTAGGCTATGAGTTTGTTCCATGTATGATTCTTGGTAAATCCTTTCTATGGTCGTTATGTTGTGATTTGTCAAACACCTCTTTTCTTAACCTTATAATGAGCAACCCCACCCTTTACACATGATGATACTTAAACGCATCTGGTCGTATTTTGTACTCTACTGATAGTGGAAGTTTGAAAACGACATGTCCATCATTTCGATTTTAGTCTCAGGATTTTTTCTATACCCTCAGCGATTCATTACACGAAATGCCCAATTCTTTTATGAAACCCCTTATTCCTTCATTTAATTCACACGAGGGTTTTGTTTCTTTGGTTTTAGCCCTGGTTCTTCCTGTTCTGTGAAACCCGTCTTGCTTACAGTGGCTTTTGTTGCCACCGTGACTGCTTGTCTGAATCCAAATGGCTCGCAAACCCTACTCCTATATGAAAATGCAAGGGAATACCTTAAGGGTCAACGCTATCTCAAATTTCTTGATAAATTTCAAGGTTACAATTTGCAAGTGGCCCGGGAATTCACCCTCTCTTTCGATGGATGTCGAGCAAAAGTAGGAGATATTCAAGTTGAAATCACCGAGGATTTTTTAAGCCAGGCAACAGGTCTTCCACTTAGCAAGAAAAAATGGTTCTAGAATTCCAAGGTAGAGGAGGTGTCGTGGAGTCTGTTCTTTGCTTCTAGGAAAATTCAGTGTTGTGATAAAGGTATGCCTATATCTCTGTTAAAAACTAGGTGGCATGGTTTATTGGCAATCTTGAGACAGTTCATTACATGCGAGGGTCGCTTTGGCCTCATTTTTCTGTATCACATAAATCTGTTAATGAACTTCATCGGTTTCTAGTTGAATATGCCTTTCTTTTTATTGAGAAGTTTATATAAGATGGCCAAGAGGAATAAGAGACAGTGTTTGAACTCCAGTTTATTTTGTCATGGATTGATAAGGATGTTGTTAGTCCACCATTTAAAATTGCAGGGGGACGATTGAGACACTTTCCTATCTCGAAATGGCTTTGTTACACCTAGCCCAGCAGAGGTTGATAAGCCCATGTTAGAAGAAACCCCAATCCCTTCCATTGACAGAACAGTCTCCTCATTTAAATAACCCTGTGATAAGGCCATGCTCAATGAGCCTATGTCTAAGAAACAAGATGCTAATCCAATAGCCTCTAATTTTCATGACCACGAACAGTACTCTTGCCCTAACACCTTTGCAAAAACCGTGAACAGGCCCTCGCGTAAATTGTCTAAAAATGACTCGGATGTAGGGTTTAAAAACAAAAGGGAAGGGAGATTAATTT
Organism: Picea mariana; assembly: GCA_032191745.1. Taxonomy (NCBI): domain Eukaryota; kingdom Viridiplantae; phylum Streptophyta; class Pinopsida; order Pinales; family Pinaceae; genus Picea; species Picea mariana. Next base: position 43,698 of record JASDQU010372395.1, read on the forward strand.
CTAGGAGCCTATGAAATAAATCAAAGTCTCATATGAGCTCGATCAAAGCAATCGAGGTCCATGAGAGCTCTGATTTTGAGATCGAGAAGTTCTTGGCAAAGGAAGACCCGAGTTACCTCAAACCAGATCTCAGCTAGGCCTATGATTTCGTAGACAATCTGCCAACATGTCTGAAGCATAGCAAAGGTTTTCCAGGGATTAAACTTGATAAAATACCCACAGACAACAGTGGCAGCGTTCAGACGCACGGCCATGGATATCCTCAAACAGCTGTTCCAGATCCACGGTGTACGGTTTGTTTGTTTTGGATCGACAAATATTACATAGATATACCTTCCCTTCAACTGCAGATCAAAACCCTCTCCACTCAGATCGACTCATTAACGAGTGAAAATCATAGACTAAATTCCAGTGCTCAAAGGCAAGGGAAGCGTTTGAAAAGAACTGGAAACATAATAATAAAGAATGTTGAGTGTGTTACAGCAGTAGTTAACTCTGAAGTCTTATGAGTCAAATTTAGCATGCAGTTAATAGGTAAAGATTTGATTGATTTTCTTAGTTGTATTTTTATTTTAGTTTTTCTATTAATATAGATTTAATTGGATTGTTGTTGTTTGAAATAAAACTAGCTACAAAATCAGCTGATTCTGTAGGCAGTTCATTCTCATTCGAATTTTTGGAAATTATTGGTTAAAATAATATCTAAACTTCTGTATTTTTGTTTTTCCTTACAAGATATCGTATAGCTAGTGTTGATCTGATGATATGGACCATTTCTGAGCTTATTAGCCATTTCTTTGGCTCATCTTTTATAAACAGAAACAAGCTTTTTTTAGTTTTGAGAGATACAGTGTGATATGGAGTGGTTATATTACCCTCTATTTTGTAATTAGTAAATCATTTTGAGATCTAATCTTGTACCACAAGATAAGATGTTTAGCTTGACTGAACTCTTTAAATACTAGAGATTTTTGTAATGAAGGCATCCTCGCCTGGGGCAAAAGATGGATGTTTGATTTATAGACTTTAATGGAACAACAATGCACATTTCAACTTTAGCTTCTTGTGGATGGTGTCTTCATTTAAGTTTTGTTTATCTTGATATGATAATAGGTTTTGATAGATTTAGTCTTCATGATTTATTATGTTATTGGGATAATTCCTTTATAAATGTTGTCCATAAATAATGCTTCAGATATTAATCTTGTGATCATCTATTCAGTTTGAATTATAGGATTTCTCCTTTAATTTTCATTGAAAGATTAAATGCAAGGATGTTTGCTAATAGATTTTTCTTAATACAATTACTTGCAATCATGAGATCACAGTAACTATTGGTATCATTCTTTTTGTTATTAAAATTTAACTGCCAACATAATTGTTCTGTATTTATTTAGAATAGACTTAAGGTTCCTTGCAGGTTTTTCTCCTAGACAAGGTGGTTAAATGTTTTCTGATCGCACAGATGTTTGGATGTATATCATTAACTTGATAACAGGTTAGTTCAATTTCATTTTTATGCTATTTGTTTATCACTGAAATTCGAACGTAAAGTTTGGCTTTTGACTAGCTATATGTTTCTGTTTCATAACATTTTCTTTCAATAGTTTAAGACTTATAAAAGAAAAATCAAAAATATTTTTATGTGCTTTATTTATCTGCTTCTTCAGAGCAGTCATTTTCACATTGGGTTTAGTAAGTTTAAATTAAAACTTGCAGCCTGTAAATAATGTATATAAATGAGAGTTATCTATCTTTTGTTTAAATACGCCTATTACAGTCACAGTAGAGCGTATGTACATATATACATATAGTATTTAGTAATTAGTTATTTATTTCTTTTCTTTTTATTTTGTTTCTTTTAGGATTCTTAGATTGACCAACGTAGCCATTAAACTCATCAAAACGAGTTATACCAAACAGCTTGGGTTACTTAGACAACCCCGGACCGGACTCGTTCTTCCAATTGACGGACGGTCATTTTCGCCTGTCAACAGGTTGTCGCCATATCTCCTAGTGAGCATTTCCACATCAGCATTGTACAGAGTTTTGGGTCGGCATCAGAGCTTTTAGATAAAGGTATCAATGAAAAAGGAAAACATTAAAGAAAAGTGTCAATGTCGATCCGCTCGTTTATTATCGTGAGGCTAATAAGACATCATACAATAGAGACTTTTTTCAAATCTCTTACATTCTACATCGGCGATCCTGGTCGCTCTATGCTTTGTTTCAATTTCAAGACCCTGCCCTTTTTCCCCGACGTCGATCATACCAGTGTTCAAAGTACAAGAAGGGTCGATAGTTTGATGGGATGCTTTTGACAACGATAAGATCGGATTTTTTTATTTACGAGGCTAATTAATGTTCGCTCGACCCACGTTAATATCCCGTGCGTCGACCAAACAGTAGAAGTTTGAATCCGCCGATAAACTACGAAGTAACCCGCTCCTCCACTACCAATTTGCATTTTCATTTAATCTCGAGCGTGGTTCAAATTTAGTGATAGATTGTGCAAGGCACATTTACAACCTTGAATTTAAAGATTAATGTGACAAGGTAAGTATGCTCTCCGTTTAAATTACAAAGATATATTTGAACGCTCGATTCTGTGCACAGAATTTTTAGTTCCCAGAGCAGTCGAAGGAGTGAGAGAGCGCATCTAAGAGCTTACAACCAATCTTTAAACCAAGTTAATATTGTGCAAGGAAGAGGTATGTTTTGTCTGCATCATCTCTACATTTGCAATTGCATCCATAATATTGTTAGAGGTTTCTATCTCACATTTTATTTTGCGGAAAATGCCTCCAAGAAAGCCGACAACCAGGCGCTCACCAAGGACTCCCAAGCTAAAAGAACCAGAGGTCGGGGAAAGATCTACACCAATTGTTATGAGGGAGTTGGATTTTGCCTCAAAGATGAAATTCGTTATTTGCACGTCAACCAAGAAGCAGTTCATCCAGCCTCCAGCATTCAATGACATAGAAGCGACCACAAGGTCTAAAGTGGTGCTCCCGCATTGGGGTGACCTGTACAACAAAATTAGTCAGGAGGACTATTCCGAGTTCATGCCTCACAACAATCCAGATGTCCAAATATTGGATGATGAGGTGTTTCCAAACATTCAGAGGTCAAATCTGCATAGGGTGGCTAGCCAGACCCTAGTTATGCCCTGCATCGAAGCCTTGGGATGGATAATCGACCATGTCGACACGATAAAGTGCACCATCAACAATTAACAAGGCGAGTGTGTTGGTGTTTTCCTTCCGAAAAAGGTGCAGAAGTACTACAAACTCAGAGACCCGGAGGAAAGGTTAAACACAGACTTTGTGGTCAATTTCTACGAGATCCGTGACATTGGTTGATTGCTAGCCTCGTGGTGGAAAGAAGACAAGAAATTCACAAACAGGAGCACTAACTGGTACAACATAGTAAATATACAGGAGCCATACATGTATTTGATGGCGTTAATATATCGACTATATGGAGAAAAGGATTGCTCCAAATTTTCATAGGCATGGATGCCCTCAGCATACACCATGGCAATTTCAGGGAGCGGCTTCAATTAGGGAGTCATTATCTCCAAATAGCTCAGCATAAATCTTTCATAGGCTCAAACACCAAAGGAAGGAGAGGTTTTGGTTTTCTACATGGCATCCTACTTAGTGGATGTAATTTGCGCAAGGAACATTTTTGCAAGAATGAATATGAGATGGCATGTTTCTGAATTGTTGGTACATGTTTATTTCAACATATTATGGGAAAATAGATATAAAAGATCATACACTTTAATATGCAATGAATTCCTAGCCAGGGTTTACTTCTTCATTTTTAGAAAAGAGTTCCCTCGACTTTCGGTGGTGGCAAAGAAGATGATAGCAAAAGTTGGCCATTGGTACTTCGAAGAAACCAACACTTACATTAGAGTGTTTGGAGCCACTGGCGCACCCCACCTTCTCCCTATTCATGTCCCGGATCACCTTATTTTGGGGGAGATCTGCTACCAGACCATATTGCAAGGCTACAATGCCTCCCTCGTCAAAGACAAGAAAAGAGCGTTCACTTTGTATGGTTTCCACATAGAATTCTACATGGTCAGGGACACTGTGCATGCGAAACAGGAAGGGCCCAATCAGATTGAGTATCGGTTTCATACAGGTCGCTTCCACAAGCACGTTCCCAAGTGCTTAGTTCCCTACCACGCGACACGGGTATCCTCCTATTGGTCGTATGCTCGTGATAATTTTGAAGACGAAATATTCACTAAAGGCGCCCAGGACTCGGAGGAAGTACTACAAAAAAGGGTCAACCTGAATATTACTAAGTTCAAGGTGATGTCCCTAGACGATCAGGTTGAGACAATAGAGCAAACAACTAAAGAAGCTCTCAGGGTCATAGACGAAAGCAGAACAATAGAAGCAGTAGAGGCATGAAGGAGGGGGATGTTGTTACTAGAAGAAGCCCAAAGAGAATTACAAAGGGAAGAGCAAGATCCTCCACTTAACCCTTTGATTGAAACGATGAGGATTACCCCGATCAACATCAGCGACCAAGAGGTAGAGCCAAATGGCTCAAGTGTCACTCCATGTGGCACACCTACTACGCGAACTAAGATTTTTCGGATTTTTCTCCTCTTCTTCGAGGGACAGAGTTCCTGAATTCCTACGAGGTTCTAGCGTAATCTAGGTCCTCCAATCGGGACCTTCACCACACCAATTCACTGGTTCTTTCGTTGAAGATCCATCTTGTACAAATCACACATAAAGCGTAGGATTTACTCCCATGTGTCCATCGGTTGTGACCCCGGGCTAAGCCGAGAGGCGCCTTTCGCATTTTGGGACTTCAGGAACCGGGGTTCGAAATGCAAGGGAGTCGAGTTCTTCGACTCTTCAAACCCCGAAACCCGAAATCCTATTCACACCAAGCTGCTTCGAGATTTCACCTACCGGGACTTCACGTACCGAGATTTCGCGATGTATGAAGACGGAGGTTCATACCCTTCGGATTTATGGGAGCCGAAACTCCGAAGCTCATATACCCTCTAAACTCCCTTCAAGGTTTCGCAAGTCAGGATTTCACGATGTGCAAGGACAAGAGGTCTCACATATGGGTTTCCTGGGAGCCGAAACTCTGAAGTTCATATATATATACGCTAAGCTCGTTTTGGGGTTTCGCAAGTTGAGATTTCAAGATTGGCGAGTACAAGAGACTTGCCTTTATATATCCCGGGTGCCGAAACACCATATCTCATTCACGCTGTTATCATTTTGGGGTTTCGCAAGTCGGGATTTCGGGACTGGCGATTACAAGAGATCTTACCCTTAGGTATCCCGGGTGTCGAAACACCGAAACATCAAGACTCTAATCACGCTACACTATTCCTGGGTTTCGCAAGTCGGGATTTTGGGACTGAGGAGTACAAGAGAACTTACCCTTAGGTATCCCGGGTGCCGAAACACTGAAACGTCAAAACTTATCCACGCTATACTTATTTCGGGGTTTCATACTTCGGGATTTCGCGATATGCGCAGACAGGAGGTCTCACATCTAGGATATTCAGAAGCCGAAACTCCGAAACGCCGATATATGTATATTTATATATCTATCTATGAGGCTAAGTTCATTTTGGGGTCTCGCAAGTCAGGATTTCGGGACTGGCGAGTACAAGAGAACTTACCCTTAGGTATCCCAAGTGTCGAAACACTGAAACGTCAGAACTTATCCACGCTATACTTATTTTGAGGTTTCATACTTCAGGATTTCACAATATGCGCAGACAGGAGGTCTCGCATCTAGGATATTCGGAAGCTGAAACTCCGAAACACTGATATATGTATATTTATATATCTATCTATGAGGCTAAGTTCATTTCGGGGTCTCACAAGTCGGGATTTTGGGACTGGCGAGTACAAGAGACTTGCCTTTATATATCCCGGGTGCCGAAATACCGAAACGTTAGAACTTATCCAGACTATTATCATTTTGGGGTTTCATAAGTCGGAACTTCACGACATGCGAATACAAGGAAACTTGTCCTTGGGTCTCCCGGGTGCCGAAACGCCGAAACACCAAACTCTAACCATGCTATACCATTTTGGGGTTTCGCAAGTCGGGACTTCGTGACATGCGAATACAAGGAAACTTGTCCTTGGGGTATCCCGGGTGCAAAAACGCCGAAACACCAACATTTGAGGGACCCATTCTTTCGGGTGCAAGGTTCCCAAACTTATGCCATCAAATCCTTCAACGGATTCTTGGGTAATTATCACCAGGCTTGGGGACATGACTGAAAGGCCTTCTTAACTTATCGAGTTATGAACTCTACGACAAGGGTGAGGTAAGCATAGATATTTTACTTAAACAGTAGTCCTTTCAAGGAACTCACTCCGGCTCTGGACTAGTAAGGGAACTTTCCCAGAAGGAGATGCCTTCGAGAAAATCTAACCAAGACATCGCGTGAGTCAAGTAAATGGGATAGATCTCTCGAGAACGGACTCAGAATCTGAACTTGTTCAATGTATAGATATTAGATATATATATATATATATATATATATATATATATATATATATATAAACCGAATATGGCCATACAAGTATAAGCATGCATCCTCCTTTACCGATCAAAACACACCAGGCAACACTTCTATACAAAAACCATTCATGAGTGTACAACCATGAACATGCATTCCAGGAACATTCAATTTGAAATACAAGACATAAATACTTATCAGAAAACACCAGGTGTAATGCAATTGCTGAGAGGGGTATTCGTTTCCACCCAACTGTAGCCTCAGGGACTCCAAATGGATTTACCACTAGCCACCACCGAGCTAGACCACGATGCTTTGAGACTCAGTCTCTTACTTCTCGCTCGTCGAAAATCCAGGATGAAGATTACTCCCCTTCTCCTCTGCTCATGACTCACTGTATTTCCCAGAGTTCCTCTGGTTCCCCTTCCGCGATTCCTGTCGCGTGTATGTGTGTGTGTCTGTATCTGTATGCTCCACTCTCCCCCTCCTTTCACACTTCTTTCCTCCTACAAGTTTGTGTGTGGCACGAAATTCCCTATCCGATGGTCAGGTCTGAGAGCTTCTACGAATGGGCGGTTCCCCCCATCCCCTTATTTACTCTTGAGGAGCCTCCCCACCTACCATCCGGGCGGGTAATTCATTTTGGGGTCTGAGAGTGAGTTTTGGTTTTCCGAGCACGTACAAACCAATACGGTTTTGGTTCGGTGGAAGTTAACACAGCCACTCCCGGCCCCTTCCACCACCTCTCATCAGCCACCGTGGTCTCTTTTCAGCACATCCCCCTCTCAGCAGTTATACAACATATATTCATACATCATTTACATTACTCGGACCCTTTATACAAAGGTCCATTAAATCAAACATTCATAATCTTTGAGTTTTCCATAGTTCTTGGCCAGTATAGTTATTTTTACAGACTAGGGGAAATAGGGTATTACACTCCACCAACAGAAACTGTCGATCAGGAAGAAACTGTTCACATGATATCTCCGATAGCAATTGCAATTCAGCAAAGGCCAACAGCAGTATCAAGAGAAACATGGGTGCCAACTGTTACTGTGGACCTCATTACTATATATGATGATGATGAAGGACCGATGGTTTCACACATATATCTGGTTGTAATCACCCAGGAGGGAAGCCCAGGCGAAGTATCTACTCTGGCTCCCAATGAAATTTTACCAAAATATCGGGAGGGTGGCCAGGATGCCACAATCACTTCTGAGGCTAAATTCATCAATTCAATAGAGAAACAACCCATGAGAGAGACTCAACCACATGGGGCCAGCTCCAAAGATGACATGGACACAGATGAACAAGGAGGAACAACAGAGCCACCAGAAATTGGTACCTCACTAGTCGAACCTTCAATCAGTATTAAGCTTCCTTCTGCTCCCTCATCTAGAGTGAAGGTGCAGCCGATCTCTGAGACCATGCATGATGACCAGCCTACATAACATCTAAGAAAATCCCCTGCCAACGAGCCAAGCGTGCTCGGTCATGAAACAGAACAAGAACCAGCACAAGAAGATACCATGGAGCACCTCTACTCACCAGGAAACCTGGGCAATACGTTCTCCAAGGGAGATCAACATATTCCAGAGCCTGTGGATGAAATCGTCGACGTGCAAGCCATTTCTTATGACAGGAAGAGAAAATTCCTAACTTAAAAGACAGTCTAAAAGAGAAAACTCACATTGGATAACACTTTCCTCATAACCACGGAAAAAACATTATTTGATACAGATCATACTAAGATGACTGAACTCATCGGAGCTGGAATGGCCATAACGGGTGCCACACTTGACAGAGCAAAGAAGGATGAAGAGCAGGCAAATGCCATGAGAAAAGAATTAGATCATCTTCGTCATCAAGCTTAGTACTACCAGAACTCAACACATGCGGTGGTACTCTTAAAAAGCCAGTTCCAAGAAAGGTATGGGAAATTCAGAAGAGAAAGAGACCTCTTCACCGCCCGGATAGTCGATCTTCAAGAAGATACTTTAATGGGTATGTCAACATGCAAAGATATGCATCACTAGTTCGAAAAGGAACATCAGGCCTTAGAACGAATCGATTACATCAGTGAAATATAGACAGGTCGTGAAGCAGGGGAGAATGGTATCCAAGTGTTGATGGACAATAGTATCACTTGAATACGCAAAGCAGTCGAACATTGGGTGTGCATGGTCCAAGAACCTCAGCGAAAAATGCAAGAAAGGTGGGCAGAATGCGAAAAGAGCTGGGAGAAAATCAACCTGGAAATGAAGGGCACCAATTTGCCAGAGTTTGGTCCACCAAAAGAGTTCGCTGACTTACAAGATATTGCTAAACAACATGCAAAGCAAGACCTAGCATGGGAAACATATATTTCGCAAACTTCAAGCATGATCCCGGATCTGGCTAAGAAGTTCATGGAAGCCCCGATCAAAGATCTGGCATATTACAATGCGTAAGTGTAAAATTGATTAAGTACAAGGAACAGACAATAGAGATAAAGGAAGTCCTCTTTGCCCCAATGGATCAGCATAGGTTCCCATATGCAAACACATGCGAAGACCTCTTCTTCCAGTGGTCTGAATATGATAGAAATAATCCACTGCAGTAAAAGGATCAAACTATCTTGAGAGAACAAAGATATAAACCAGCCACGTGTCATTTTGTTTCACTTAACATGACTTTTATTAGTGATTTTTAGCTTAGTGATTCTTTATAAATAAGAAGATCGACCTCGTGTTTAAAGGTCGATGGTTTTGGAGAGAAAGATTTTTCTGAATTTTGTAAAAAAACTATTTATGTGCAAGTTTATTTAATTGAGAAGTTATGTTTAGAACCATAGACACTTCTATCATCGAAGCCATAAATGTGTTTAGACCGAGGAGGATTATCTCGGTGGATTCAATGGTTGTTGCTTTTTTGAGTAAGAGTTGTTGTACTTGTATCTAAAGTTATATTATGATGTTGTAAAAGTTCTTTTATTCTAAATTGATGACTAGAAATCAATTGTGTTAAATATGTGGTTGGTGATAGAGTATTAGAAATTACTTTTCTTGCACTAGCTTTTAATCACATTCATGTTTATTTTCTTTAATTGTTATCTCAGATGATGTTGAATTTCCACTAATTAAATGGTATTAATGTTAATTTGAAGTTGTTTAGACATTTATCGTTTGCATGGTAGAATAAAGGTTATCTTAAACCCATCCTTCCACCAAAACACATAGT
>JASDQU010372395.1:53501-81231 GCA_032191745.1 Picea mariana
CAAACTATCTTGAGAGAACAAAGATATAAACCAGCCACGTGTCATTTTGTTTCACTTAACATGACTTTTATTAGTGATTTTTAGCTTAGTGATTCTTTATAAATAAGAAGATCGACCTCGTGTTTAAAGGTCGATGGTTTTGGAGAGAAAGATTTTTCTGAATTTTGTAAAAAAACTATTTATGTGCAAGTTTATTTAATTGAGAAGTTATGTTTAGAACCATAGACACTTCTATCATCGAAGCCATAAATGTGTTTAGACCGAGGAGGATTATCTCGGTGGATTCAATGGTTGTTGCTTTTTTGAGTAAGAGTTGTTGTACTTGTATCTAAAGTTATCTTATGATGTTGTAAAAGTTCTTTTATTCTAAATTGATGACTAGAAATCAATTGTGTTAAATATGTGGTTGGTGATAGAGTATTAGAAATTACTTTTATTGCACTAGCTTTTAATCACATTCATGTTTATTTTCTTTAATTGTTATCTCAGATGATGTTGAATTTCCACTAATTAAATGGTATTAATGTTAATTTGAAGTTGTTTAGACATTTATCGTTTGCATGGTAGAATAAAGGTTATCTTAAACCCATCCTTCCACCAAAACACATAGTTAGCTTCTCTCTATCATCTAGTCTAGAGTTTCATCTTCCTTTTGTTTTAACATCAGAAAAAGAACCAAAAAAGAGAATTGTATGGCCTGAGGAGAAAGCTTAACAAAAAATACATACATGTCTGTCAATCACAATTAAAGCCCATCGATAAACCCAGCCAGGTCGTGAATCTGGAGAACCTTACCACTCATGAAACGCTTACGAGTCTAATTGGGCCTCTTAGGTGGGTTTGGTTCCTGTTGTTGAGTTAAAGGGATTTAGGACCCCTCAACACAGTTTCAAAAAGATTCTGGTCCAACCATATAGTGAAGGGAAAAGAGGGAAGTGGATTGTCAAATTGTTGGAGTATGACCTACACATAAATCCCACCAAGTTGATTAAGGGACAGGAACTTGCCAAGTTATTATCAGAATCAACATGTAAGGTACTGTAATTTCATCATACCTTCACCCAATCCGATGCACCCATGACATAGTCTGGACAAGACAACATGAAAGTATCTAGAAATTAGTCCTCTTCACCTTGGTACAAAGATGTTATTTACTTTCTGCAGCACCTAGAATGTCCACCAGATTTGAAGAAGACGAGGGCCAAGTCTCTCAAATTAAAAGCTATAAAAATCTGCATTTTAAATCGGAACCTGTATTGGAGGGATCTTGTTGGCATCCTATTAAAATGTCTTGATGAAAATTAATCTAAACAAGTCACAACAGATATGCACAGGGGAGTTTGTGAAGGACACCAGCATTGGAAAGCTACAGCCCTCAAGATCCTAAGGGCAGGGTACTACTGGCCCACCCTTTTCTCTGATGTATTCACCACCGTAAGGGCATGCAATGAATGTCAAAAGCTTGTAGGCAAACATAAATTACTCTCACTGCCCCTGAAACCTATCACTACCAGTGTCCCCTTTAAGCAATGGGTATTATATTTCATAGGTGAGATAAATCCACCCTCGAGTGGGAAACACAAGTGAATCCTCACTACCGTTGACTACTTTACCAAATGGATCGAGGTTGTGCCCACCGGGAATGCTACTGACAAGGTGATTATGAATTTTTTGGAAACCAATATCTTTGCCAAGTTCAGCTACCCTAGAAAGCTTATAATAGACAATGTCCATGCATTCAAGTCCAAAGCCATGATTGACTTATGTGGCAGCCATAACATCACCTTGACACATTCCACACCCTATTATCCTCAGGGGAATGGGTTGTCTAAGTCATCAAACAAGACTCTCATCAGGATCATCAAGAAATTGTTGAATGAAAACAAGAAATCGTGGGACTCTAAACTCAAGTATTCCTTGTGCACTGATAGGATCAGCACCAAGAGATCCTTGGGAACCTCACCATTTCAGCTAGTCTATGGGATAGATGTTGTCTTCCCTACTCAACTCGGCCTACTAGTTCTAAAATTCCTATAGGAAGAAATTGAGGAGCCAAATGATATCCAGAGGAGAATCTTTCAGATTATAGAGGTTCAACAAAGGAGAGAAGCACTGAATCAGATAACTAAGGCATACCAGAGCAAGATCAAATCGGCTTTTGACAAGAAAACCAAGAAGGAGATCTTTCAAAAAGGCGGCCTAGTCTTGAGGTGGGATGTCAGAAGGGATGAGAAGTCTAAGTATGGTAAGTTCGATAACCTATGGTTTGGTCCTTTTAAGGTGGTTGAGGTTCTGGACAATAATACATTTGTTTTCCACAATCTGGATGATACTGAGATTTTCGGAGGCCCAGTAAATGGGCGCTTCCTGAAACACTATTTTTCTTGAAAGACTGAGGGAAGGTCCCTCTTGTACCATAGTTGCTTTCCTTTTTCATTTGCATTTGATTAGTTAGTTTGTGTGTGAATAAAGACTCCATATCCCAACAAAGGCATTGGGTGTAGTTACAATTTTGGATTCAATAAGATGCATGGTTGAGAGACAGTAGCAGATATACATGGCTGACAGACATAAAAAGAGGTAAGACAAGGAGGGCGGGAGCAAGTTATTAAGTTCCAAGGCATTGATATGTTGTTCTCAGTACCCCATAGGGGGGTGTTGTCCCCAATTGGAGCCAATGTTGAGACCTAAGTTTGCACCCTACCCCTCCTCTCTCATTTCCCTATCCCTTCATCAAAATCATTCCTCTTCTGGTTGGTTTTTGGTTTGTTTATTTGAGCTATACCTTTAACATGATTGACCCACGTTCAAGTCTACTAGGGATCCAACAAAGCCTCTAAAACTATCGGCCCTCCTGGTAAACCAGAAGGAAACATAGTGCACAGAATGCATTGCGCAGTCTCACCTGAGATAGTCTTAATGGGTGACTGCAATACTCAAGTGCTTGCAGTCCAGGATTGAATGGAGATTTGTGAAGTGAGCATTGAGAGTTCTATTTAAATATTAAAGAAGTATATTGGCATTTTCATTCATGCATGTAATGTAATTGGATTCACTAATTCATTCATACATCATTCTAACATCCACTCATAAACAGTAAAAGAGACACAAGCATTCAATCACATAACACATGTTTTACCGTGTTTCACACCCCCTTGGGCTACATCCACAAATATCTGGCTCTCAAGCTCTTCTATTATGGTAGTTCCAAAACTACAGCGCTGCGCTCTTTACAACTCATTCTTAGTCAATTCGAGATCTATTATGAGGCAGACTAGATCACACCAGGCTCCTCATCCTATGATCTAACCCTAGAGATCTCCCCTTCTAACCCTCTACAACTCAACAACTTACAAAATTGGTTCGTACGACAGAAGTATTACAAACTAGTTACTCTTTCTCATGTGAGTAACGCTCTATCAAAACAAGACTCCTTCTTCACAATGAACAATAACCCCTTCCTAGACCTCCTAGGTATCTACTTATATCCATTTCTGGCTCATCAACCATTACAATGTATTACAAAAATCCTAACCCTAATGTCGTTAGGTCTTTCATGCATGCACGTGTGTTGCTCTTCCTTCCAGTTGTCGCTTTCCTCGTGCATGCCTTTCTTCCCAAAATAGTCTTTCTTTATGATTCAGCCTGCTTCCAACATTGGTTAAGTTGGTTTCCCATTACTAAATGACTCAGTTTTTTATCATTATCTTTCTCGATTGATTATTTGCACCAATTATATTTGTTTTCTTAAAGGATAATTGGATGTCATGGTTTGGGTTCAAAATACTTGTCATCATGTTTACCATTGATTGAGCGTGTAGCAGGTCGACCAAGTCATTTATATGCACAGGAAACATCCAAAAATAAAGACACGACAATCCATTCTGGGCTTAGCTTGTAACAGACAGATTTAAAGTGTTGACGGTCGAGATCCGACAGCCAATTAAGATCAACAACTCTTGTGCATTTGGAGTTTCAAAACCGCGAAAGGTTTAACCACAAAGCATATGAAGTTTCACTCCAGAAAATTGTCACTTCGGGAGATTTCAATCTAGAACAAGTGCAAATCTTCGAAGTGTCAGAGCCCCAAAGTGCTAAAGTGTCGAAGCGTCGAAGCCCCGAAGTGTCGAAGCGTCGGAGCCCCTTTCTCATAAGTTCTTCTTCAGCTGACATGTCATATGCCACCTGTCGGATGATTCTAGATGACACATGGCACTCATTTCATGCACTTTGGTTACATCATTCATGTTATTTCAGGTGACATGTGTCACACTCTTTTTATGACACGTCACTGACTATGACATCATGCGACCATGTCACTCCAGGAGATTGTCCTCTGGGAGATTCTCAAACTCTACAGTCAAAAGCTCTCGAACGCTGAAGAGCCGGAGTCCTGAAGTCCTGAAATACTTAGTGATAAAGATATATTAATCTTGAGTTAATTAGCAATAAGGGTTGGTTAATGACTTTGTGAGTTCAGTCATTCAGGAGATATGTATACTCTACATTCAAAAGCTCATGAACGTCGAATTTTTGAAGTGGATTATCCTCATTAATTGCATGTTTTAAATCTTTTAAAAGACGCCAAACGAAGGGAACGTTGAGTCAGTATACGACATCATATTGCTCATCTGAAGGTAGCTCAGATTCAAAGGAACCTAAGGCAATTCATGGGTATGACACGAGGACGAGGAGAAGCAAAACACCAACAGAACACAACCAGTCCATCACCGAGAAAGACAAGAAGAAAAGGTCGGTTACGGTCAAGACATAAAATCTTGATGACAATCAATAGGTGCATAAACTGAAGCTGCAGGTCTAGTCCTTGCAGCACCATAATCGGGAATTGTAGAAATTGTACTCCAGGTTGTAGAAGAAATATCAAAGACTCCAAAAGAAGCACCAGAAGACTTGCTGCTTTGTAAAGGAGATAATTTGAAGAAGCTGCCAACACACCCAGTTATCTCCCAGTGGCCTCCAGTAACGCACATGTACACCTGTACTCGACTCAGAATCCAGTTCTATCAGTCCTATTTAGTTCTATCAAAGACTCAGTTCGATTTAGCATATGCATCATTTTGGTTTATGATTAGCAACAGATTTAGTTATTTAAGTTCAAGACTCTTTTAGATTAAGGCATCATAAGTGGTCATTTGTGTGTGATATGAACCACTTCTTTTTTATTAAGTAAAGCTCGAAGTATACCTTAATATACTCCAACGATGTTTTTAGCTGAGTTAATGAGATGTTTTACAACTGGTAGTTTAGAGTTAAGCTTTAGTCCCAGATGGACGAGAGCCTCTGCAACTTTGATAAATATGCAGTTTTTGTATGTTTTGAGTGTTCAGTTTTTGAGAAAAGAAGATCAATACATCAGCTATTTGAACCTGTTCTATGCATGGATTAAAGCTCTCTACCTGGTGAATATAATTTTGATGACAATGTTTTTGTCCAAATCTTCATGTGTTTTTTTATCTTATCTTGAATGCATTTTTTTATCTGTGTGAAGTACATTTCATTTCCTTCAACTATTGTATAACTTATCTTTACTAATAGGAAACCTGTAAAACAACTAATGCTTTGGTGAAGATTTGTTTTTATTGCAACCTATGGGAGCAATTGTGTTTTTGATACATGTTTAATGTCTTGAAATGATATTTTAAGTATTAAACTTCTTGCAACAGATTATTCATTGAGTGGTTTGTTGTTTCCCTTTGTTTTTAGCTCCATTATTTCACTTGTCTATCATTTGTGTGCCACTAGCCAAGGAGAACCCTCATCTATATCATTTTTCCAACCCAACCATGCTCTTGTCTTGGTAAAACCAACCCTCTATCTGACCAACAAAATAAAAAACCAACCATTCTAAACTTGAGGTGGCCTAGCTCTGCCCTTTAGCAGTCAGGTGCAGACTTTAGGACCAACATCTTCGTTAATAAAATCAATTTTTTTGGTGGTGGTTTTCATCTTAGAACTGTCCCAAAATTGAATAAGGGTGTCTAAAGACATTGTCGTTGTGCATGATGGTGAATATTTTCATGGTGGCTATTCTCTTTGATGTTTATTGTCTAGTTTTGAAATAAACACAATTGTAATCCATCATTTAACACAAAACATAGCAAGGTAATGACATCAAGGAACACAATTAATGTCATTTAAGCACATACAATTCAATCATAAGTAAACAAGCAGTTGCCATTCATGTTCAAGTAATCAATTCATCAACCACATCAATAATGCACTAATCAAGCTTGTAATGAAAGGATAATTGGACATGACTTGGAGTCAAAGCATCATCAAGTTTGAAGATCAATTTTGGAATCAACATTCAATGTAAACTTGCAAATAGTATTTTTTTGTAAGTAATCAAACTCAACTATAGTATTTTGTAGGTGTCCAATCAAATAAATTTGAATTTCATTGTAATTTTTGGGTGTACTCTCTATTGAACCTAACACTTGTTTTAGTCATTGTAAGTCAAAATTTGACAAGGTTAAAACTCAAACCATTGTAATACTTTTAGGGTGCATTTTCGGTGGTAACCGACATCCGCAACTTCTTGAAGAGAATTTAAGCAAGCAACTTCAAGAGTTCAAGCGAGCAGGTTCAAGTGAGCGAGTTACAAGAAGATGCCATTCAAATTTTTAAATGGAGCGAAATCTAGAATTATTAGAGTTGTTGAACACTCTAATAAACATTGTTGAAGACAACACAGTGATGTTGAACAAAACAACTCTTCATTCAGTGCTAACTTGTTTGCAAGTGATGCAAGCTAAAATTAGACTCCTTCAAAATCAATCCCAACTATTGAATCATGAAATCAAGGATCTCAAAAATCAATAACCAGTGAAATGTTTCGAACTAGTTTTTGTTCAACACAACCCTCTCTATGATGATGATGATGATTATAATCAACAATTAGTGAAGGAGAAAATCAACAAGACAACTTCTGATACATACGAAGATGAAGTTATTTTTTAACCTACATTTCAAGAGTTTTCTTTTGACTTCAGTGAAGAAAATATTTCAATAATGCAATAGCATATTGTAAATCCACTTCCACAAATTTCAAAGCAACGGGTTCAAAATACTCTTTCCAAGCCCACCATCAAACCTTGGGAAGAAATCGGCTACAACAATAATAAAACAAGAATTGGATATGACAAGGAAGTTACCTTTCATATTCCCGATTATTCCAAACCAATCTAGTTCCAAAGTGCTGGATTCTTTCAAGAAGATTCACCTTCACTTGTTCCAATTCAGCATCAAAATGTGAAGTGCCATCATTGTCATAGAGTTGGTCACTTGGAGACACATTGTTTTGATCTCCATCCTTTTCTTCATTGTGGGAATGCAAGTCACCTCTTAGAAAAATGGCACAAGAAGAAAAATGTTAAGCAAACAATTTATTATGGATGGATAACTTCATGGAAATGGCATTGACAAGTAAAGAAACTACATCAGTCTTACCATCTAGTCAATATAGAGGTAAAGCCACAACTGCATGGAGAAATGGCGAGAGTCAAAAGCTTTCAAACAACTATTCTAGACAATTTTGGTGATGATCCAAATCCAATTCTATATGTTCTTTCAAAGTGGTCCCCTTATGGCATAGCTTTTAAGCATGGCCCTCACAGGATGAGATAACATGTGGTTGTTTCCACATGCCCACTTTGTGTTGTATACAAATGGACTAAGTATGGTACTCTCTTGAGCCTCGAGGGGGGAGTACAATGCTATAACTCTTCTACACTTTAAGGGGAGGAGTTCAAAAACCCAGTGAAGATGGTTCGTGAAACCAATTGTGGTCTCTCCTTTCAGCTGACAAAGGGGGGAATTGATGATAAAATTGAAGATGGTTGTCAGATTGAAAGTTTCGACAACAAATATGCCAAATGGGCATCAAATTTTCTATATGGGAAACTCTTTATGTAGATGTTAGACTTTAGCTTAATTATGGTTCAATGACTTGCAGTTGAATCATAGACATGATACATTGGGATGTTGTTGGACACCTAAAAATGTCAAAATTGGTTAGTGGTCATCCAAAAAAAATCTGATACATGGTATCAATTGGTTAGTGGTCATCCCAAACCACTAATTCAGAGAGCACTTTTAGTGATACACTGATAGTAGAGTGGTGATACTACATGTTCACTAATTGGTAGAAGACATCGGATTCTTCTAGCTCAAATACTTGGCAAAATGATCAAGTTTTCAAGAAATCAAGGAATATTCAGATATTGCAGCTATTCACTTCCATATCTCATCTCTCTTCCAGTTCATTTCAGATGAACCATTCAACATCCAGATTGGCGGTTTTTCAAGCAATTCTTCATTGAGGCTCAACTTAGGAGTTTCGATATGAAGACTTCGAAATGATACTCATTTATGCTTCATTGTTGGTATTATTGATCGAACTTGTGATTGAGTGGGGGAACGTTAGCCTATGGCTAACCTTACCAATCACTAAGTCTAATTGTCACCTATATTTTTATTATTCAATTAGGATATTAGTAACATATTCTCAAGTGATGACTAATGAGTTAGTTAACATTGCCTAGCCTAATCATCATGCATGGTTTTATGATCTAGAGCAAATCTCTCTATTAGGTGGCATCACCCATCATACTATAAATATGTAACATTGGTGTGAATACAAAAGTGTTGGCTAGTGAGCCTTTTCTGTCATATCATTGTTCTTGTGCATATTTTATCACAAATGTGCCTAAGGCATGGAAGTTCTTTGAGGTGACTCATTCTAGTTGGAGTGCTTTGGACATTTCTTTGGGACATTTGAGGAGTGTAGGTGTGTTGGCCACACTCATCGTAGATGTTGAATTGCAGAGAGGTGACTTGACAAAAGGAGGTGAGTTGAGGACTTGACTTTATTTAGAAGATTGTGTGAACATGAAGATTGCAACATAAAGAGATTACTTGGACATGTGTGTTTCTCTTTATTTGGGGCAACATGGTTGACGATGAATCCTAACCATTCCAAGGCACAAAGAGGTAGACGCAGCAGCATGGTTGGGTGATGAAGTAGTGAGGAAAAGGCAGTCTGGACGTACAGTTCTTGGTGCAAGGATTGGCTAATTGTGATATGAGGTGGACAATGGTGTCAAGTTACCATGGAGGACTTTATTTTCAGGCGACTTCATAGTGAAACAAGGTGAGGGGCGACCTTGCCTTGGTCTAAGGGTTGTGAAAATGGATCGAATTGCAAAAGGAAGTGAGCAGTTTATGCATGAGGGTGTGCAGTCTCAAGGAGCGTGATGGTTGGACTAGCCATTCAACTAGTTCACGACTTGGGTGAGAACGACAAGATAACAAGGGGTTCAAGAGTATATATGCACCAATAAGTTCAAATTGCAACACTTAGACATTGTGGAGGATCTCCTTAACGAAAATCAGATGATAGCAACAATAGTGAGGCAAGGATGGACACTTACCTTAGTCTTTGAGGTTGGAAAAGGTGACGGAGATGCGATAGAAAAGACTAAGTTCAAGCATGGAGAATCACATTTTGGGAACTGGACAGGATGGTTGGACCAGCCACCCAACCAATGCAGGACTTGAGGCTATAACATTGTGTGAAGACATGTAAAAGTTGGTTGAAGTATAGGCGCAACAACAAGATCACATGAGTTCAACACTTAGGTAAAATTTTGAAGTGAAGTGTGCATTAGTCAGTTATAGAAGGCAATGACAACAGAAACGGAATTGAACAAGCAACAACATCGCAGTGAGATAATGCAACAAAGTTGGGTGACTTTCATCCTTGGAGTTGGATGAAACGACATCATTGACTCAGGTAGTAGATTGTGCAAAGTTGTGTGCAGTACAATTTGGTTTGTGGAAACTTGGGGTTTCCACTTTGCATGAAAACTTGGGTTTTCTACTTTGGCAGAATTTGGGGTTTCCAGTTGGCATAAAACTTGGGGTTTCCATCAAACTTAGTTGCAACGAAGGCAAGAGATGGAGCGAAGACTTGGAGATCGTAGATTTTGTGGATGTCGTTGGGGACGGTAACAACTTGAGGTGGGGGAAGATGTAAGGTCTTCAGCTAGATGGGCGTGAAGAATTTCACCCAAATCCTCAAGGAGACGGAACTTGGGCTTGAACCAACACCCAAGCTGGGAAAGTGGATTCCTTGGGCATGCGAATGCACCAAGGGGCTTTCCCAAGTATGAAGTGACCAAGAGATTGGGGTGCATCGGCATGAGGAGCATGTCGGTCCCAAGGGGCATGATGGTTGACGAGCACATGGGTTCATTTGGCCGACTGGGTCGACGAAGGGGCATGATGATTCATTTGGACATGGGTTCGTGAAGGGGCACGACACTCTCAAAGGATGTGACTATTCGAGATGGTGACCTTTGGAGTCCTTGTAAGAGAACAAGGGTGCACAACCAAGGAAGGAAGATTTAGAAGACAAGGAGAGAAAGAGAAGCTCTACGGTTCTAAGGTAGACGAAGAGGGGGAGCTCCCTTAAGGAGCTAAGTCACTCCACTTGGGAGGACTTGTGCTGCCTCGAGGTGGTTTCGTTGGACAATGTTATAGCGTCATGTGACACCACATATGCTCATGACAACTCATTGGCCTCAATTACATCTGTTTCCTTGCTTGTAGGAGCAAAATCCCCCTTTTCCTCCTAAAAAAATATCTTAAAAAATCGCATTTTTCTAGATGTACGTGACTCTCCTTAAAGCAACTCGTGTACATACTTTATTTGTCACTTAGACAGTTGCGTACATGTTCTGAATTAGAGTTTTTTACACTTTCCAGACCAGTGGACGTTGGGATTGTGACACTATAGGATATTCCTAGGTCTTGTTAAGTCTTTGGGGATTGATTTTTGGTTTGAGAATTGTTTCTATTGTTTTGGGGCATTCTTGGATTTGCTTTTTTATTTCCATCTTTTTTCGGCTTTCTTTGGTCTCTCTACTGCATTTTGTGTTTTGGGTTTTTTGACCTAATTTTCCAAGTTTTTCTAAGTGTATACGTTCTTTCCCTTGAAAACAGTCATGTACATACACTATTGTTACATAGGAGTAAAGTGCATGCATACACTAAAAAAATGCGTAAATGTTGGGTCATGTATGTGACCTGTAGAAGGCCAAAGTGCATACATATGTGCCCTGTAGAAGGCCAAAGCACGTACATATGTGCCCTATAGACGGAAAAGTCACATACATACTTCATACGCACTCTCTACAATGATCTAGGGCACGTATATAAGCTTATGCATGCGATCTATAGTGGAGACAATCACGTACACCTCCAAAAAAGTGACTTTTTGTTTTTTTCTACCTTTTTGAAGCCCTATTTTAGCTAGTTTGGGGGCCTTTTTGGGAATTTGGTCCCGAAATGTTTTGTGGCCTATAGGAGGTTGGTAAGGACTTAAATTTTGAATGGAAAAGAAAGTTTTTTTATCCATTTTTGTCTCCCTTTTATCCCTTGGATTCCATGACTATAAGACTAGTCTCGTTCTTAGGATCTCAGTTTCGTGGTCGCTCTTGTGGTCATCTTTCAAACTCGAGTTTGTATTTGAGTTCGAGTCTTTTCTTTTGTGATTTCTTTGTTTTTTCAAACATAAAAGGACAAAATTTTCTTTCATTTAGCATCTTTTGTTAGTTTTTGTTTTGGTAGAAGGAAAAAGAAAACGAAAAAACCTAGTTTTCCACTAGTTAGGCCTCTTTCTTTCTTTGCATTGTTTTGCATTGTTACTTGAAAAAGAAAAAAATATTAGCATATGATTTTTTTTTCTTGTCATCTTGAAATCACTTCAAAGGAAAAATAACAAAGAGCATCCTTTTTTTTCCCTTCTTTTGCTTTTCTCAAAAGGCTGCATTGTGCATATTGCATTAGAAAGAGAAAATATAGCATTTCAAGGTTGGAAAGATTGTTCATGCATTTTTCTTTTTTGAAACTATTTTTCATTGAAGAATTAGTGTAAATTTTTCTTTGTCAGTGTTCTTATAAGTTTCATTTTTGTAAGAGTCTCAAACAACATCAGTTTCACTTCCATATCCCTTGAGTAAAAACAACCAATAAAATGAACGTTAAACTTAAAATTTATTAAACTTTGTTTCTAGGGTTCTGTTGATGGGTCTTAAACCCCTTAACTCAACAGTAGGAACCAAACCCACCACCAAGGCCCAATTAGAATCTGCATCGTTTGTGATTGGAATGATTCTCCAGATCTCGTGATCCGGCCAATTTAATCAATGGGCTTTATGTTTTCTTGTGGAGGCATCTCCTTTAGTCAGGATTTTCTCTTTTGGTATTTTCTCTTTAGTTAGGATAAATGTGAGAAAAAGCCAGTATAAACCAACTTGACCACACAGCGATAAGGAAGTCTAAAGAATGGGAAAGGCCAAGCTCAGAATAACCCTCACTCCAGCATGCAGACAACGATCTCTTACCACGGGCCTAGTAATAATACTTTAACCATGTGAGCACTTGATCACTAGTTGAGATTTTAATCTAAACTATCCAAGAAACAAAATGAGAGCAAATTTAACTACTACAGAAGAGGCTGAGCTTGGGATAACACGCTGCTCAAACATGCAAACGATAATCCTATACCACAGGTCTAGTAATAATACGTTAACCATGTGAGCATCAAATAACTGCTTGAGAATACTAATTATTAGAAGAAAACATTTATATGATAAGGTCAATAGCAAGCAAAATAATTCATCTACCATAATCCTTCATCATATATCCACACAGTGATTCAACATTTCCATCATTAGAGAAAAGAACAACAAAGCAATTGCACCAGATAACTTGACAATATATTCAATAGCTCTTACTTGTTACATATGCTCATGAACTGAATAGGAAATAGTTCTACTCCAGTCTCAATTACACATGCATATGATGAAAACAACTTCGTCTCTGATCTAGAAGGACTTGTCCATTCATAGCAGCTCCAAAATAATTCTTAAAAACTAGAAAGAAAAGAGTTCTTGCAACAAACCATCGACCCTTGTTAATCGGTCGAAGCCTTTATTTATAACCTAAAGTTCTAACTGAAGTTAACGGCTAAGTGTGGTTCAAGCAACACAAAATCGCCATGTGGCGTCTTCTTTCAACAACTTCCTAAACAGTCAACTCAAGATATCTTCTTGAAAAGGATGGTTCTTCTCGTATTCAGACCAACTAACAAGCAGTTCTTCAAAGGTTCAGGCTCATGGAGATCTATACTGATTCATCGGAGCCGCATATATTCCTTTGATATTTGCTGCATGCGCTCGGTACTTGACCAAACTGGAGTTCAGCCGCTGTAGCGTCGCTCGGGCCCTGATCGGATGTTCGACAAATTGTTGCACTTGCCCTAGCTTTGCATCAGCCACCTTTGCGAGTTCTTCGGTCCATAGCGAGCCTTGTTCAACATGCGACTTGACTATGTCGCTCATGTCCGAGAAGTTGTCGAGGATGCCAAACCAACATCCCCCATTGCTTTGGTGATTCGGTCTTGGTGTTTCTTTCAGTTCTTCGGCGGAGTCATAGGACAGACTTTAGTCGGTGATCGGGAAGTTTCTCCCTATAGTCAAAACAAAAGTAGTTTAGCAATTAATCAACCTATGATCTGACATAAATAAATCAAAAGATCAACACGTACCTGTGCAGCTTGCTAGTCTTAGTCGTTTTTAATACTTACATGATCCTGAACACATTCTTTGAGTGATCTGAGAAGCCGCCGCCCTTCTTCGGTTTTAATGAGCACCTCAACATGTTATAGTGTGGTTAATCAAGTACGATAGACATGCATGTACGAATTATCATAGTACTTACTTGACCTTTGGAATCATCAAGAAAGGGCGCCGAAGACAAATTATGCATGTGTGTGCTCCCGAGGGGTCGGATATCGTACAGAGAAAGTCGTTAAAAAATTCTAGAACCCGTACTATCAGGCGTACCAAACGTCATTCATCAATAACGAAGGTTCGTAAGTTCAAAAGGATCGAAAGGATCACGCCACACGTTTTCCTGCAACCCCGATTGGCGGTGCTTTCATGTTCTGGATAACATCCGTCGATTAGCTCCGACGTGCCGAATTTTCAAACATCATGTCGTGAGGCGCGGATATTATGTTGGCCAGCCTAGCGTCACTCCTTGATTTCCCTATAAATTCCAGGAGCTTTGCGAGAAATCCTTCTCATATGTCGAGCTCATATTTTCCGGAAATTTGGTTTGGTAAATTCATCTTGGCGATGTCCAGTTGAGTGACTCCTTACTGTCTGTGGACACTTTGAGTCTCTTACACTGTTGCAGTTATGGGATCTCCTTCAAGCATGGGACGAGGTCTATGAGGCAGCCGAAGTGTGAGATCTCACCCTCAGCGCACCTGGGATTCCTTTCTGTGGGTTTCAAGAGGTACAGCTATCGGCTCGGAGGTAGCATCATCGTCGAGGGATGATCTTGGGGTGGTCGCAGATACGTCCAGGAGAAATACGCTAGAGGTTGTGCCTTCTCCGAGATCGAAATCGCGGAGAAGAGGAAGGCCTAAGAAGAAAATTCGGAAAGGAGAGGGGGACCGCCCCAAGGCCGAACCAAAGGTGCATCCAGCCTGCGAGGAATCTATAATGCCCACCGATCGCTCGCAGTTGGTCGAGACAGCCGACAAAGGAGGCGAGAAAGGAAAGAGGAGATCAAAATCGTCGAGTTCTTCCGTCGAAAATTCCACTCAACAACTAGAGCAGGCTCAAATTGAAATAGTCGAGCTCTACCAAGAGAATAGGGAATTGTGATGTCAATTGGCAGAGAAAAGCCAGGGGATATCGCCGCCGTAAGGTTGCGGGGGAAGCATCTCCTAGTTGCAGAGACAACTTCGAGAGGCACAAGACACAATCGTGGAATTGCACGACACGCAGTGGATGGCAGTGACAACGGAGCATAAGTCACCATAAAGTGTGAAAGACAAACTGAGACAGGACCACCGCATAGGTGACGCATAGTTAGTGGGTTCTTTCTCCATGTTCCCGAAAGTGTGGCTTAACACCTCTTTGCCCTTTCTTTGTAAAATTTTGTAATCTTACGGCGACCGGGCCAGTTAGTCGAATCGTCGGATTTTATTTATTCAAATGTAAACCGAGCCTGGCGGAGGGTTTTCCCTTTTGTTTCATATATATATATAAAAAAGTTTTAAGGCATTATTATGAATCAGACGTGTATTCTTCTTTAAATTTTTTGCGCAAAAGAATATTAGATCTTTTCTCTTTTTTCATCATGGTTATCACGTCATGAGTTTGTTAATGCTTTTTCTCTATAAAACTTTGACATCAACTTCGGTTATTGAAAATATTTAATCGCGTGGATAAAAATCATGTTTGAAGGACTAGAGGCCACAGTTGTCGATACCGAGAGTTATTGAAGTGATTAGTACGTCAAGGAAACAATTAGTTCCCTTTTTCCAATATTGAACTTATTTCGGGGTTCGGCGGTCGGCAGTGTTGTTTTTATTTCTCAAACGATTTTCATCACCTTAATCTTCTACTGACATCGATCTTCATAAGTAAGTCGGGAGAAACCTGGGTCATTGCTTCCTTAAGAAACTCGTCGAGGCCGATTCAGTCGGTCGTCGGCGATATCTATGCCCAAGCTTATTCGTAGGGTGAGGAAATTCTTGAATCCACCGACGCTGATGAAAACGACGCTGAACTTTTTTTTGGGGGGGGGCTTCTCAGGCAATTTTAGTCACTTTACACCTTTTCTGATGCCGAAACGTCCCAAGCAGTTTAGGGAAACTTTTAGATTGTTGATTCTTTTAATCGAGGTTAGTCCCTTTTAAATTTGACAAGGTTTCTTACATGCCCCAACAGACTTTCTAACAATCNTGGGGGGGGGGCTTCTCAGGCAATTTTAGTCACTTTACACCTTTTCTGATGCCGAAACGTCCCAAGCAGTTTAGGGAAACTTTTAGATTGTTGATTCTTTTAATCGAGGTTAGTCCCTTTTAAATTTGACAAGGTTTCTTACATGCCCCAACAGACTTTCTAACAATCAAAACATGAAAACATAAAAGTTAAGTGTGGATGGCATTTTCGTACTAAAGTAAAAACAAGTGGTGAAAGGCCGAAGTGGTACCCAAAAAAGTAGAAAATAAGCCCAGAATTTTTAGGGTGTGTTGAGTGCTCAACAAATGGCGATTCACTGGGCGAAAGCAGAATCTCTGTTCCTCCTCCATAGCTCGGTTGATACGGAAGCTGAAGGGGAACTTAACTGGTCTTAGATCAGAGCTCCCTTTTACCTGTGCATTTGAAATTCTTCAGTTAATGCTTCCAGGTCTGCCTGTGGGGTTTCTTAACCTCAATTCCTCCCTCATTTCCCATACCCTAACTCATGCCCCATTTTCTTTTGACAAAATATTTGGTAAAGTATTCACTTGCGTTAAGCCTTTAATTACCTTTAATCACTTGCTATGGTGTTGCTCCGCTGCCAGTGAGCGTCTATAGCCCCGACGGAGTCACCCCAACATCACAGACATTGCTCCGCTGCCAGTGAGCTTCCATAGCCCTGGCGGAGATATCTGCATACCTTCTCCCACTGTTCACTCCATTTATATCAACCTTTATTTGGTGAGATGCCTGGAGCGAGTGAGAGCGGATGATGTATGTTTAACTTGCAAAGCGAGGTGGTTAAGGTGAATCCTTTACCAGTTCTGCCTTCGAGTTCATGTAGTCCTTTCCGGCCTTTCCTTCTTCCCCTCAAGGTTTTCCCAAACACTAAGCAGACACTTTGGACATTTTCGGAAGTCGTTCAGTTACGCAAGTCAGATTAGAGAACTCTTCAAAGCAACCACGGGTTCCTTGATGCTTCCGTTATTAAGTGTGAGCCATGAGTTTGGAACATAGATCATTATATCGCATGACTCGAGATAAACCATTGTCTTGCCGAGCACAACCCTTTAAAAGCATAGGGAACAAAAGTTGCAGGAAAGAAAATCAAGCAAAACCATAATCAGAGTATCTGCAACAAAGCTTATGAAACACACATACAAAACAAAAATGAAACTCAAAAGAAGAAATTTATTATTATTATTATTATTTTATTGCAAATGTTGATTGAGGACTTGGCCACTGACTGGCAGAGCTTCAGGTTCAGGATCATCTGGAGGCGACAGCCATGAAACAATCGTGGCCAGGGAGTCAGCAAGTATATTCTTCGCTTCGGAGATCATAGTGACGTTAAAGGCTTCAAAATGATCCATCAGTCGGTGCACCTTGCGTTGATAATTATTTGAATGCGAGGGGCTGCGATGTACAACAAATTTTACTTGCTTGCTAATAATCTCCGAGTCTCTGAAAACCTTCAATTCTTTGACGTTTAGGGCTATGGATTTCTTTAACCTTTGTATCAGAGCTTCATGCTCGGCAGTGGTATTCGTACATTCAAATTCAAGCCTACAGGATAAAAAAAAACGACGTTTATCTTTTGGATTAATAAGGATACATCCTGCCCCAGATCTTTTCTGTGATTTAGATCCATCAAAGCACATAGTCTGGATCTGTGAACGGGCACTGCCCATTCCTTCCTCCTCGTCACCTTGCTGCTTTCTTATCTTTTGTCCGGGGTTTTCTTTCACATATTCTTGGTGGAAGAGGGTCCCTCCTACCGGCGTCGGCTCTCGGTTTCGAAAAACCAATTCGAAGTTCTGGGTAATAGGGACATCAAATGGAAAAGGGGGGGAAATCCCGAAATAAGAATCGCAGAAATAATTACCTAGCACGGGGAACTTCGTAGATGAGGGTTCATTTAGGGTTTCCAGGTTAGTAACAGTGTGCTTTAGATACCTCTTCCTGTCAATCCTAATCATGTCTTTGTACCCTTTTAATGGTAGCCAGAGGTGTGCCCAGTCTGTACTAAAGTATCCATTCAGTTTTTCGAAACAATCTTGGCTCAATAACATCCCATATGCCTCGAGGATATCTACTACAATGATGTCAATCACTTGCACGAAACTAGGGTGTGTCGCTATCCTGATCATCACATCTTTGAGTTCCCCCATAACCTTGACCTGGGTTCTGTCTAGTTGTATAACATGCTTATCGCTTTTCAGAGGGACAACACCTAGTTTATAACAAACGGCCAAGGGAATGACATTAGAAGATGCTCTGGAATCTACCAGGCAATTATGAATATTCCTATTGAAGACTTCGAATGTTAAAAGGAAAGGAGGCACGAAAGGTATCTCCTTCCTGCCTTCTGAGCAGGTGTTTATTGTTGGTTTTCTTGCCAAATCTGTAGGGGGTAGATTCTCCTCTCAACCATCACCGGTGGCCAGGTTTTCTACCGAACTTAGAGCCTACAACAGAAGGTCTTTCTGCTGAGGGATTCTACATACGTCCATAACTGATATATTAGCTTTTAGCTTCTTCAAATCTTCGACTATGTTATAATCTATCTTAGGAGATTCCCGCGTATGGATGCTTAGAGGTTGTTTACTAGGAGCGATAGGAATTCTCGGGTGATCAGGAGTTAATTTACTTTGTGAGAAACGAGTGGCATCGGTATCTTTTGGGTCGGGTTGACCCTTACTACGTGTTTGTACCACCGATATCTCTGTGGGTGGTGCCTGAGGTTTAAACAGATCATCCGAAGACGCGATCACGTCGGGATCCCATATCAGCATGGTTGTGTCTTGTGGTGGGTCAGCCTCTTCCTGATCGACAATGTTAAAGGCTGAACTGTTGGGTGGTTCGGTCAAAGAGACTTCGCCCAGAAAATGATTGGCCATTAAATTCATGGCGTTGACCCACTGAGAACATTCCCTTTATGAGTGGTTCTCTTTGTGGTAAGTACAGAAATAATCAGATGTGACATTCCCTCAGTCAATGTTTAGGTTGGCCGGGGGAGGTTCAATTGCTTTGAAAGGCTGGTTTCTTTTAAAGAAAGGCTTATAGGGTCTTTGGCCTTGGTTTCCCTCACCCGCATTTCTTTTCATATCTATAATATCATTTGATAGTTTCTTGACCATGTGTTGTAGGTCTTCTATATCCCCATTACCCTTATCGGGAGTTGGTTCAACTAGCTTCCCCGACGGTCTAGTCAAGAGGAGTCCTCTCCTGGGAGGGGGCTAGATTTCTTTTCTTGCTAGAGATGCCTGGCCTTCTTTACACCCTTTCATCTGGAACTCTATCATCTTGGCCTCTTCGAAATTCTCCGCGACGGTTTGCTTAGCGGCTCTTTTAACGAACATGGAAATAGAGGTCGGAAGAGCGTTAGCATAGACCTCGATTTGCAACTCTTGAGCCGGTTTTGCCGCAGGTTGAAACTTGTTTAGGATAGTCCTGAATCTTTGACCCTTTCCTTTGGGGTCATGGTGGCTACGAACAATTTGGCCATAAGGGCTCCCGTGGTAGTTTCTTCAGCAAAATTGTCTAGGAAGTCCTTTTGGAAATTAGTCCAGCTGGTTATGGTTACTACTGGTAAGTTAAAATACCAAGTGGAATCCGAGTTCTCAAACGTGTAGGGGAAAATTCTGCATGCCACGTCTTCATGTTGAACATTCATAAGCCTGATCACAAGTATGAACTTCTTGATATGATCTTTGGGCAATCCTGAGGTCTCAGGATCATACTTGGGGAGCAACTTTTCCGGGTGCCTAGGGAGATTGTGTATTCGTCCAGAGACGGCCACGACGTCCCCGACCAACCAAGGTTGGTTGCCTTGAAGTGGAACTTCTCTCTCCTCCTCGTGACCATTGTTCTATTCCATATCTTTGGAGTCGGAGTTAGGCTCTTCCTCTTTCGAAAGATCGTTAGGTTCGGAGATGTCATCGGCTAGCGTCTCGGGTATGAGGTCAAGAGATTCTTGGATTTTGGTGATCGCGAAGTCTATTAAGTCTTCGATGGAGTGTACGAAAACTTCATCGGGAGTGTTGACCACTAGTCTACCTTGTTGTTTTCTTCGAGGGAGGATGGGGGTGAATGGAAACGCGTCGATTTTCCGGGCGTAAGATCTAGTAATCCTTCTAAACTGATGCACTTCCTCGTGAGGGAGGGCGTAAGGTATTTCAGGGTGAAGATATCCTTCCTCGGAGTGGGGCGAGTTATCCGCTTCGGGAGTACTCGATAAAGGTGGGATGTCTGTTGGATGACTAGCCATGCACATAGCCTGTTACAAATCTATAGGTTGTTCAAAATATCATTTAACTTACATATTCAACCATTCATTCTCAGGCCCTCCTTCTAGCGCCAATTCTGTTGATGGGTCTTAAACCCTTTAACTCAACAGTAGGAACCAAACCTGCCACCGAGGCCCAATTAGACTCTGCAGCGTTTGTGATTGGAATGGTTCTCCGGATCTCGCAATCCAGCCAATTTAATCGATGGGCTTTATGTTTTCTTGTGGAGGCATCTCCTTCAGTCGGGATTTTCTCTTTAGTTAGGATAAATGTGAGAAAAAGACGGTATAAACCAACTTGACCACACAATGATAAGGAAGTCTAAAGACTGGGAAAGGTCGGGATTGGGATAACCCTCACTCTAGCATGCAGACAACGATCTCTTACCACATGCCTAGTAATAATACTTTAACCGTGTGAGCACTCGATCACTAGCTGAGATTTTAACCTAAACTATCCAAGAAACAAAATGAGAGCAAATTTAACTACTGCAGAAGAGGCTGAGCTTGGGATAACCCGCTGCTCAAACATGCAAACGATAATCCTATACCACAGGCCTAGTAATAATACGTTAACCATGTGAGCATCCAATTACTGGTTGAGAATACTAATTATTAGAACAAAACATTTATATGATAAGATCAATAGCAAGCAAAATAATTCATCTACCATAATCCTTCATCATATATCCACACAATGATTCATCATTTCCATCATTAGAGAAAAGAACAGCAAAGCAATTGCATCAGATAACTTGACAATATATTCGATAGCTCTTACTTGTTACATCTGCTCATGAACTGAATAGGAAATAGTTCTTCGCCAGGCTCAATTACACATGCATATGATGAAAACAACTTCGTCTCTAGTCCAGAAGGACTTCTTCATTCATAGCAGCTCCAAAATAATTCTTAACAACTAGAAAGAAAAGAGTTATTGCAACAAACCATCGACCCTTATTAATCGGTCGAGGCCTTTATTTATAACCTAAATTTCTAACTGAAGTTAACGGCTAAGTGTGGTTCAAGCAACACAAAATCGCCACGTGGCGTCTTCTTTCAACAAATTTTTGAACAGTCAACTCAAGATATCTTCTTGAAAAGGATGGTTCTTCTCGTATTCAAACCAACTAACAAGCAGTTATGCACAGATTCGGGTTCATGGAGATCTATGTTGATTCATCACAGCCGCATATATTCCTCTGATATTTGCTACATGCGCTCGATACTTGACCAAACTGGAGTTCAGCCGTTGTAGCGTCGCTCGGGCCCTGATCAGATGCTCGACAAATTGTTGCACTTGCCCTGGCTTTGCATCGGCCACCTTTGCGAGTTCTTCAATCCATAGTAAGCCTTGTTCAACATGCGACTTGACTATGTCGCTCATGTCAGAGAAGTTGTCAGGGATGCCAGACCAACATCCCCCATCGCTTCGATGATTCAGTCTCGGCATTTCTTTCAGTTCTTCGGCGGAGTCATAGGACAGACTTTAGTCGGTGATWGGGAAGTTTCTCCCTGTAGTCAAAACAAAAGTAGTTTAGCAATTAATCAACCTATGATCTGACATAAATAAATCAAAAGATCAACATGTACCTGTGCAACTTGCTAGTCTTAGTCGTTTTTAATACTTACATGTTCCCGAACGCATTCTTTGAGCGATCTGCGAAGCTGTCGCCCTTCCTCGGTTTTAATGAGCACCTCAACATGTTATAGTGTGGCTAAATCAAGTACGATAGACATGCATGTACAAATTATCACAATACTTACTTGACCTTTGGAATCATCAAGAAAGGGCGTCAAGGACAAATTATCCGCGTGTGTGCTCCTGAGGGGTCGGATATCGTACAGAGAAATTCGTTAAAAAATTCTATAACTTGTACTATCAGGCGTACCAAATGTCATTCATCAATAACGGAGTTTCGTAAGTTCAAAAGGATCAAAAGGATCGCGTCACATGTTTTCCTGCAACCCCGATCGGCGACGCTTTCATGTTCTGGATAGCATACGTCGATTAGCTCCAGCATGCCGAATTTTCAAACATCATGTCGCGAGGCGCAGATATTATGTTGGCCAGCCTAGCGTCACTCCTTGATTTCCCTATAAATTCCAGGAGCTTTGCGAGCAATCCTTCTCATATGTCGAGCTCATATTTTCTGGAAATTTGGTTTGGTAAAATTCGTCTTGGCGATGTCCAGCTAAGTGACTCCTTACCGTCTGTGGACACTTTGAGTCTCTTACGCTGTTGCAGTTATGGGATCTCCTTCAAGCATGGGACGAGGTCTACGAGGCAACCAGAGTGCGAGATCTTACCCTCAGTGCACCTGGGATTCCTTTCTGTGGGTTTCGAGAGGTACAACTATCAGCCCAAAGGTAGCGTCATCATCCAAGGACGAGCTTGGGGTGGTCGCAGATACGTCCAAGAGAAATATGTTGGAGGCTGAGCCTTCTCCGGGACTGAAATCGCGGAGAAGAGGAAGGCCTAAGAAGAAAATTCGAGAAGGAGAGGGGGACTGCCCCAAGGCCGAACCGAAGGTACATCCAGCCTGCGAGGAATCTATAATGCCCACCGATCGCTCGCAGTTGGTCAAGACAGCCGACAAAGGAGGCGAGAGAGGAAAGGGGAGATCAAAATCGTCGGGTTCTTCCGTCGAAAATTCTGCTCAACAACTAGAGCAAGCTCAAATTGCAATAGTCGATCTCTACCAAGAGAATAGGGAACTGCGACGTCAATTGGCGGAGAAAACCCAGGGGATATCATCACCGTAAGGTCGTGGGGGAAGCGTCATCTAGCTACAAAGACAACTTCGAGAGGCACAAGACACAATCGTGGAATTGCGCGACACGCAGCGGATGGCAATGACAATGGAGCATAAGTCACCACAAAGTGTGAAAGACAAACCGAGACATGACCACCGCATATGTGACGCATAGTTAGAGGGTTCCTGCTCCAC
Source organism: Picea mariana (assembly GCA_032191745.1). Classification (NCBI taxonomy): domain Eukaryota; kingdom Viridiplantae; phylum Streptophyta; class Pinopsida; order Pinales; family Pinaceae; genus Picea; species Picea mariana. Next base: position 76,589 of record JASDQU010372395.1, read on the forward strand.
GTTCCCGAAAGTGTGGTTTAACACCTCTTTGCCCTTTATTTGTAAAATTTTGTAATGTTGCGGCGACCGGGCCGGTTAGTCGAATCGTCGGAGTTTATTTATTCAAATGTAAACCGAACCTGGTAGAGGGTTTTCCCTTTTGTACACACACACACACACACACACACACACACACACATATATATATATATATATATATAAGTTTTAAGGCATTATTGTGAATCGGACATGTATTCTTCTTTAATTTTTTTGCGCAAAAGAATATTAGATCTTTTCTCTTTTTTCATCATGGTTATCACATCATGAGTTTGTTAATGCTTTTTCTCTGTAAAACTTTGACATCGACTTCGGTTATTGAAAATATTTAATCACGTGGATAGAAATCATGTTTGAAGGACTAGAGGCCACAGTTGTCGATACCAAGAGTCGTTGAAGTGATTATTACGTCGGTGAAACAATTAGTTTCCTTTTTCCAATACCGAACTTATTTCGGGGTTCGATGGTCGGCAGTGTTGTTTTTATTTCTCAAACGATTTTCATCACCTTAATCTTCTACTGACGTCGATCTTCATAAGTGAGTCGGGAGAAACCTGGGTTGTTGCTTCCTTAAGAAATCCGTTGAAGCCGATTCAATCGGTTGTCGGTGATATCTATACCCAGGCTTATTCGTAGGGTGAGGAAAGTCTTGAATCCGCCGACGCCGATGAAAACGATGCTCAATTTTTTTTGGGGGGGGGGGCTTCTCAGACGATTTTAGTCACTTTACACCTTTTTCGATGCCAAAACGTCCCAAGCAGTTTAGGGAAACTTTTAGATTGTTGATTCTTTTAATCAAGGTTAGTCCCTATTAAATTTGACTAGGTTTCTTACATGCCTCAACAAACTTTCTAACAATCAAAACATGAAAACATAAAAGTTAAGCACGGGTGGCATTTTCGTACTAAAGTAGAAACAAGCAGTGCAAGGCCCAAGTGGTACCCAAAAAAGTAGAAAATAAGCCCATACTTTTTAGGGTGTGTTGAGTGCTCAACAGTCTCATAAACAAGTTTAGGGTTAGGGCCTTGGATTGGGATTGGAGAGATAACTCTCCAAGGCTAGTAAACAAACATAGGAGTCTGAGTTAGGGAGATTCAAACCCAACTATCATATAAGTGTGGTTGGGAAACTCATCTAACATATGAGCCAAGCATGAGGTCATGTAAGGAAGAGCCGAGGAGATAACCCCTCCAAAGCTTAACCGAGTGACGTAGAAGCACCCTCTGACTCGGCAAAGGCCTCTGCGTTGACCTCCCGGTCTTAAACATCGTTCAAATTTCGCCTTTGAGCCGAAGTGGCTCCTTCGATTCTCCACTGGAATCTCTATTAAAATTGACCCACAGGTTTTTTCTGCTCCTCGTAGCCTTTAGGCCCGATCGTTGTTCCTTTCACAACAGAAAAGATGAAATTCCCAGCTTCGGAGTTTTCACAATCCCGATGTCACAACCTTTTGCCTGACGGGTAACTAGGTGAGGATCCAACGGCTCACAGTCTCCTGAGCTTGAAACTCTAGTTACAACCGTAACCTCCTTGCTTCTCTATCAGATCAGACGGTCGACGGGATTTCGCTAATCCTCTACAAAGAACTCTAACTGTTCGTCTCTTCCCTTCGACGAATTAGCAAATTTGAATCCTTCGGAGGTCTTCCACGACTTCGAATCTTGCAAGAACCCCCTGCACGCACTCCTTGTGGCAAGCCTTCAATAGTTTCTCAGGTTTTCAGACCCTGGATTCAAGCTTGGTCTGTGCACACCTTGCACGACTCCGGTATCAAATCTTCCCTTCAGAAGAAATGAGAACAAAAGCTATCCTTTCTGAGAATTCCAGAGACAAATCTCTGAATCCTTTGTCAATGCACGCCTTGCAGACTATTCGACTACACTCCTTGTAGGAATCTTTACTCAGACAGAGAAACAATTGAAACTCATTTCCACTTACCCTTTCCTCTCAGATTTCAGACATTTAACAAGAAATCACTCATACATAGCATAAAAGCAATTGCATGATAGAAAGAGTAAAACCATGAACATACCATTCAGCATACACATACAAGAAACAAACACAACGCCGTGAATCTGAATTAAAGACTTCTTCTATTAACTCAAACCTCTATACATGGGTGTTTTCTCAAACACAGTTTCTCTGTTTCAACTATGTATGCTCTCTTCTCTTGCTTGGAAATGTTCTTCACTACTCTGCTCTCAATTGGCATTCTCCTTCTATGATACAATACATAATGAGGGTGTCTATATCCGTTTTCCCTCCACTCCTAAAAATGTCAACTCTGAAAATTCAAGGCTACCTACTAACATAAATGCCTTCTACCTACTAAGGACGAGAGCAGATCGCTTAAGGTCCTGTACAATATATAAGTACGCCTCTCCTTAACTATCATATTTAAGTTTGGCGCATCCAATCTTCAGAAGTTTTAAACAATTTATCATGTGCTCAAAATGTGTTGGCGCTTGTCCCATGCTCGCTTAACATTGACGATGCTCCTGCATCATACTCCCTCGATTGAAAATTTTCATGGACTCCTGTCCATGAGCTCGCGCACGGTCTGTCCATGCTTCTGAATCTTTGCTTCAGTCTCCCAACTGGCATCTTCAACTGGATGTCCTTTCCACTTGAACAAGTATTCAAAGTATCGTTTCCGCCTAGTCTTCTGGCCAACTCTTTTGTCTAGTATGCTTTCCATTTGCGACCTTTCTGCAACAGGCATCTACTTTTGCCACTGAACCTCTGACTGTTCATCTTTTGTTCCTGCTTCCTCAGCTTTGTATGGGTACAAATCTAAGACATTGAATATCAGAGAAATTCCAATCCCATCGGGTAATTCAATCTCATAAGCATTTGCCCCAATTTTCTTTAAGACCTTACATGGTCCGATCTTCTTCATCTTCAGTTTGTTATATGTCCCCTTTGGGAACCTTTCCTTTCGCAGATGTGCCAGAATCAAATCACCAACCTCAAACTGAAGTTGTCTCCTGTGTTGATCTGCTCTTCGTTTATATTCCTGGCTCAAGTTCTATAAACACTCCTTCACCTGGCTGTGAAGTTCCTTCATCGCCTCTGCAAAAACTTTTGCACTAGCACTCCTAGTCGCATTCTGTTCTGAATCTCTCAATTCAGAAATTCCCCTCGGCTGTATGCCATAGAAAATCTGAAATGGACTTTGTCCTGTGCTTCTGACATGGAATAAAGTGTGCCATTTTGGAAAATCTATCCACCACCACAAAGATTGAGTCAAACCCCCTTTCTATTTTTGGCAACCCCAATATGAAATCCATGGTGACTACATCCCACGGCCTCTCAGGTATTGGCAATGGTTGATAAAATCCTGCATTCTGACTCTTTCCTTTTGAATGCTGGCAAATTTTGCATCTGTCCACGAATCTCTTGACATCTGCTTGCATTCCCGGCCAAAAATATGACTCATTCAGCTTTGCGAACGTTTTGTCGTGACCAAAGTGTCCTGCTAATCCTCCACTATGTTTCTCCTTCAATAAGTTCTCTCTCATGGAGCATTTTGGAATACAAAGTTGATTACTTTTAAATAGTAATCCCTCCTGGATCATGTATTTTGTCCATTGGCCTCTATCTCTGAGAATTGGATTCTCAGCTGCTTCATATGCCTCCTTAAAATCTAGATCATCTCTGTACATGTCCCTGAGGTCATCAAAACCCAGTGTTTTAACTCTGAACTCCTGCAACAACAAACATTTCTTGCTCAAAGCATCAACAACCTTATTAGCAGTTCCAAAAATATGCTTAGTTACAAAAGTGAAATTTTGCATATATTCAACCCATTTAACATGTCTCTGATTCAACTTTTCCTGTTGAGTCACAAACTGCAGTGCATGATTGTCACTGTATAAGACAAACTCTGTGGGAATCAAGTAATGCCTCCATTTCTTTAATGCCTGGATGATAGCATAGAACTCCTTGTCATATGTGGAGTATTTCACCTTCGCTTCATTCAGTTTCTCGCTAAAGTATGCTATCGGCCTGTCTTCTTGACTCAAGACTGCCCCTATTGCAAATCCACTTGCATCGCATTTCACTTGAAATGTCTTTTGGAAATCCGACAACACCAGAATTGGTTGTTCCGTAATCTTCCTCTTCAACAAATTAAAACTCTTCTCAGCCTCTTCTGTCCAGTGAAAAGATTTGTGTCTTTTCTTCACTGTGGCCATCATCGGTGCACTAATTCCACTGAAATTCCTGATGAACTTTCGGTAGAAACTAGCCAATCCGTGAAAACTTCTCACCTCAAATATGCTCTTCAGTGATGGCCAATTCTTGATCACTTCCACCTTATCTGGGTCCATCCTCAATTTATCTGCAGAAATAACAAAGCCCAAATAGATGAGTTATGTCTTCATAAACGAGGATTTCTTCATGTTTATAAGCAGCTTCTCTTGCTATAATCTCTTCATTACTGTAGCTAAGTGTTTTAAATGCTCTGCCTTCGTTTTATTGAAAATCAGTATGTCATCCAGATACACAATGGCAAATTTCCCGATGAATTATTTCAGGACTTCGTTCATCAACCTCATAAAGGTACTTGGCGCATTTGTTAAGCCAAACGGCATAACAAGCCATTC
>JASDQU010372396.1:4006-20061 GCA_032191745.1 Picea mariana
CAATAAATAAGAAATAGAGTATTCAACATCAATCACACACATGTATAATGCAGAGAAAGATATTCTTGAGGAAACCCATAAAGGGTGAAAACCTCTTCTTCTTTATATGATAATTATTTTCTGTACATTATCATTCTTTTGAGCACCGACTCATATTGAGGCTACCACCTCTGTTTTACAAGATGCTACTTGCTGAGAGCACCAACTCTCTGGTTTCTCTAGCACCCCTTAGAAGGAAGCACCAACTCCCTGAGTGTTCCAGTACCAACTGGATGGAAGCACCAACTTCCAATTATATAGGCACCGACCTGTATATCAAAGAACCAATGTTCTCCCTTACACCACCATGTCACCTTGGTTTCTCTGGCTTCTACCAGATGGAAGATACAACTCCTTGTGTTCAAGCACCTACTTGAAACTCTGAGGACAACAGTCCTCCCTAGCACCTCCCTTCCACCCTGAAATATAAAACTTTGATTTCGATGAATTTATTACAGTGATTCAATAATCGTCATCGGCTTACCAAGATTATCACTGTTCTGCTATGCTGCTTTGCTCTCATGTATCCTCATCTCACTGCTTGCATCTTCTTATGCTTTCCGATCTTCTACTTTCTCTCTGCATGTGCACTTCATCCTTCTTTTACTGTCACATTTATGCATCTCTCTTCTTTGCTTCTACTGAGCTATTTTTCTTTTAGGCTCAATGCTTCTACCTGCATAACACACTCTCAAAAATCACAACACCATCTCTTCTTTGTTCTGCATTTTTATAGTCTCTATGCACCTTATCCATGATACATGCGCTCTCCCACTGCATACACTTCACTGCATTCATCATCATTGACCCTTCTCTTGAGATCTTTTGGCTTTACTGACTGTAACATTCTTCAACCCTTTTCCATCTGTCAGTCGAATCTATGATGATTTTACACTCCACTGGCAATTGCCTCAAGACACTTCATCTTCTTTGTTGATCACCCTGAAGACTCTTTGAATTCTCTAGCAAAAACCATCAGTGGATTCTAACAGTTACACTGAGGCTCTTCGGCTCCTCTGGCGGATGTAATCACTTCATTCTAGAAGTTATCGAGAGAAACTCCGCACATTCATGCGTTTTGGCACCTTCTCTCTTCCTGAAGAAAACTTCACAGTGGGCGCTAGCTCTTCTGGCTAAGCCCCTTCCTTTCAGGTGACCTCTGGCAGTGACCAAATGCCTATTCATAAGTTGCTTTCGCGACTTGCATTTAAGGGATATGGGGATGAGGCATCTTGACTCTCCAAGTCGCGATCTCTGAAATGGAGCTTAGCTTCATGCTAAATCCTCCCTTAAACCTTTTATGATGTGACCAATGGTTGTGAACACAACCCTATTCAAAAAGGCATTTAGCGATTTCGCATTTCGGGTTTTCTCCCATGAGTCTCCTTGACTCCTCATATTGCGAACCCCGAAATGGAGCTTGGTTGCTCTAGCTCCTTCCTCCAACGTGACCACCGGCGGTGACCACAGCCTACGCCAAAAAGGCGTTTCGCATTTCAACATTCCTGTGATGAAGGGTCTTCACACTCCAAGTTGCGATCGCCGAAACTCCGAAATGGAGCCAGATCAACGGTTCATAATTTGTCTTGAGCAACGACTCAGATTGAATCGTTCTTTCGTGTTTCACTATTTCAGAATTCATGTGATGAAGGGTCTCGACACTCCAAGTTGCGATCGCCGAAACTCTGAAATGGAGCCAGATTAACGGTTCAGGATTTCTCTTGATCAACGACTCAGATTGAATCGTTTTTTCGTGTTTCACGATTTCAGAAATATTGTGGTGAGACTTCACAACTCTCCATATCACAATTTCTGAAATGGAGCTTAGCTGTTAGCACCTTCCTCTAACTCTAGATGATGTGACCACTACCTATGACCACTCACTAATCATTTGAGCATTTCGCTCTTCAGATCAACGGTCCACATTCCATGGTGATCGAACGACTATCCACTGCCCCACAACTTCAACTTTTGAGACTTAGGGGGAGTGTTGATACTAAAACTCCCGAAACTGAACTCCCAGAATGACATCACTCGATGACGTGTTGTGACCCGAGTGGCTGCCATGTGTCACTCAGATTTGAAATATTCACGTACTTGAAACATCAAATCACCTTACCACTTGTACTTGTATTATTGTGCCATGTGTCCTTGCTGACATAGGCTTCCACCTATCCTTTCTGGCATGGTCTGTCATGAACTACCTCCTAGATCTGACGGCCTAGATTAGTCCTCCTCAATCCAACGACTGAGATTATGTCGTGATTTCGCATATCGCGAGTTCAAGAGGTGAGGGCACCTCCTCCCTTTGAATTTCCAGTCAGCAAAATGATGATCTTTCGCCACGTGTCCTTCTTGGATCGACGGTTCAGATTTCTCCTCGATCCAATGGCTCATATCGTTTCTCAATTTCATGTATCATGAGTTGGAAAGTTAGGCCTCTCCTTCCTTTGACCTTTCAATCAGTGAAATGTTAATCTGTGACCACCTCACTTGCCCAAAGATGGATGGTCCTCCTGCTTTCAAGATTTTGTAAGCCCGCTTCTCCTTGCACTTTAAAGAATGTGCAGGTTCTCCTAGATTCAACGATGGTCGGACCTCGTGCTCAAATCTAACACCCAAGATTTGTCCTCCATTTGTGCACTCCTCCTGTCTTAATTCAGATCTAACGGTCATCCAGAATTCTGAATGGGGTCCAACGATCATTGTCACTTCTCCTCCCAAGGTTCTCCTTCCTGTGTGTTCTTGCCACTTATCCTTTCTGGCATGGTCTGTCATGAACTACCTCCTAGATCTAATGACCTAGATTAGTCCTCCTCGATCCAACGGCTGAGATTATGTCGTGATTTTGCATATCGCGAGTTCAAGAGGTGAGGGCACCTCCTCCCTTTGAATTTCCAGTCAACAAAATGATGATATTTCGCCACGTGTCCTTCTTGGATCGACGGTCCAGATTTCTCCTCGATCCAATGGCTCATATCATTTCACAATTTCGCGTATCATGAGTTGGAAAGTTAGGCCTCTCCTTCCTTTGACCTTTCAGTCAATGAAATGTTAATCTGTGACCACCTCACCTACCCAAAGATGGACGGTCCTCCTACTTTCGGGATTTTGTAAGCCTGCTTCTCCTTGCACTTTAATGAACGTGCAGGTTCTCCTGGATCCAACGATGGTCGGACCTTGTGCTCAGATCTAACACCCAAGATCTGTCCTCCATCTGTGCACTCCTCCTGTCTTAATTCAGATCTGACGGTCATCCAAAATTCTGAATGGGGTCCAACGATCACTGTCGCTTCTCCTCCCGAGGTTCTCCTTCCTGTGTGTTCTTTCCATCAATGACAAGCACATTGTTTCTGTGAACATGCCAACAATGTGCCCCCGCAAATTGAAAGGAATGCAGTGATGTGACATGTTATTACTCAAGCGACGAACCTCTGAAGAGAAGAAGTAGTTGGGGAATGTTGATCTGTAGGAGGAAACGCGTCAACCGATTGTGTGCTTCAGTTGAAATCACTTCGGGAAAAGGTGAGCAAGGAGAAGTTGAGAATTGAGATTTCTAGACCCTGGAGATCCGAAGATAATTGCAGCCGTCCGATTTAGTAGGACACACAGCAGAAATCAATGCACTTCAGGGAAAAGAGAAGGCTGAGAGTTAAGTTCTCTGAAGTACGAAGACCCGAATAAATCGTAGCCATCGATCCGTGGGAAACACACGTTAGTATATCGCAAGCTTTGGATAAAAACATTTCGTAAAAAAGTTGAAGTTTGAGTTTTTCGAAGTCTGAAGGCCTGAAGGAATTATAGTCATTGATCCTTGCAACGGTAACTTTCGAAGTCCCGAGGTCCAGGGTTAATATGGGTTGTACGATAAGGGAGACACATGGTGGAAATTTAGTTGGTTCGGGAAATCGAAGTTCGGGAGAATTGGAAGTGTGCTAGTGTGGAAACTCCTGAAGTCTCGAAGCTTGAAGAGTCGAAGTGGTGGGGCACAATGATGTCACTAGGAGGTGATGTGGACCTAAGAATTTTCGAAGTGATGTTGCTTGCGAACGTCACCAGGGATGATGTGGAAACATGGGATGTGCACCACGTGTCAGTAAGTTTTGAGCATGAGGATGATTGAAATGTCATATAGGACATGACACGTGTCACCCGCCTGATTGGACCATGTGTCCACTTACAGTATTTCGCTACATGGCGATGGATCGTGGACTCCCAAGAAATTACTCTGAGAGTTTTCAATTGAGATTTGAAACTCTCGAATCCTGGAGAGCCGAAGAGCCGAAGTAAACGTCAATTGTTGGATCGTCCGAAGTAGACCTCAACCATCAAATCAAGAGAAAAGGTGGCGTGAAGCTGTGGATTCTGGGTAAGGAACCAAAGTAAACGTCGATCGTCGAATCGTCCGAAGTAATTCCCCACCATCTGATTCAAAAGGACATGTGGAAGAATCCCATGTATCTCGAAGGAAGTAAAGTTTGAGATTTCAGAATTCAGAATTCTGAAATGACCACAACCGTCGATCTGGGAGAGGTAAATCTAAATTGTTGGTTCCCAAGAGGTAGACCTCAGTCATCCGTTTAGAAGCACTGTCAAGATCGCGAGTTCAACGGTCACCTCATATTGTGGGTGCGGGAGGTGCTCGGAATTTACAAAGTCGAGGGTGAGAAGCAATTGAGACCACGATTTTGGCAAAATGAAACGTGGTGGCTCGAGGTGAATTGTGGGGCGAAAAGTATTTTGGTTCCAAACCACCTTTGAGCATGGCTGCAATCGTGCGTCTACGTGAGGTCACCGCCTAAGGTCACATACAAGGAGGGGCCAAGAGAAAAAGGAGCTAGCACCAACTCTGATATTTTTTGCAAGGGTGAAGGATAAGGTCGCGGGGGTCATCGGACCTGTGCTAGAAAGCCGGAAGGGCCCGTGTTTAGATACAAAATGAAACCATCAAGGTTTTAGAGAGCCAATTCAACTCAGGATTGAATACCCTTGACTGAGCGGTCGCACATCCTTAGGATAAGGGGGTCTACATTAAGAAACAAAGGGAAAAGAAGAGGCAAAGTTCAAATCAATCAGCTCGTGATTTTGTGCATCTGGTCATATGTAAATGGTTTGAAGGAAGCACCTCATAAAGATTTAATTCGACAAAGAGTTAACACTAGAATAATATAGGGGATTGATAAAGGGTCAAAATATGATCTATTTGTGAACTGAGAAAACAACAGAAGCATGAGTACGATATAATGAGTTGATCCATGTCTATGATCGACTTATGAAGACAAAAGAACCGACGCACAGTCATGATTAAAAGAGAGTTCATTCGTGAGCATTACGAATAAAGGATAAAAAGGAAAAATGATATTAATTAAAGAATAATATTATCATTTAAATGAAAAGGTACTTGTAAATTTAATTGACAATTTTTGTATGATATCTATAGTTCTAACAAGATGGTTTCTTGCAGGTTTATTAGGATTAGAGGTATAACTAGATCAATTCAAGAATAGGATCAGATGTTAGGGTCATGGAGGCATGACTTTGCTTACAAAAGTTGGATGAGGTGCTACAAAAGAAAGAATCCTCACATGGGAAATGAAGCTAGAAGGTGAATAATGTCATTAATGGGCATAGCAAGGAAAAGTAAGGCTCCATAGCCTTGAAGGTAAAGATGTGTAGACAATTGCAAGCTTGATGTGGAAGGAAACAAAGAGATTAAGAGGTGGTGTGTGAATAATCTTTATGTGTCAATCATAGGAGTTCCAGGGAAGGATTTGTTAGATGTGACTTATCTACTGTCTAAAAGCTTAAATCAAAGTTCACAGTGGAAGCAACATGCCAATGCAGAGGAATTGGAATGCTCTCTCACTTCAAAAGTGGCACTGAATGAAAATAGATTTCCATTAGGGAATGGTACTAAGTGGGAAAGAATGGCCAGGTGGAACGTGGTTGGAAAAGTGTTCATACCCAAGGAACCATAGTGTAGATGAGAAGAATGGGAGAACACAAGGTATCAAGGATCTAAAGGAATTCAAGGACAACCAACTACAACAAAAATAGATAAATAAATAAGTGAATTGAAACAGAAAAGAACTAGAGTGCATGATGCATACAATGAAGTTAAATTGCATATGCATTAGTAGGCATGTTGACAGTAAATGCTTGGTGAATATAGATGTGTAATTTTGCATATGTACATGATTGGATATGCATATAACATGTTGGTAAACTTAGAATAGTCTGTTATTATGAAATAATGTTTGAATATGACTAGGGATGGATTATGTATTCAAGAAAAATGATATAGAAAGGTTAAATATGTGGATGTTGTTGTTGCTTATAATTTCCATCGAAGTGAAGAACCATGAGGATGGCAGGAATGGTGATCAAAATGATGAAGGGGGAAGTCTGTGAGATTTTACAAATATCAGTTGGTCAGACAAAAACAAGTAGGTTGGTAACAACCAGGTAGGTATGCAATTATTTTATGTTGATGCATACATGTTGAAGGGGATAGAGGTAAGGATTCCCTCAGTTAATTTTCAGTATTTAAATTGATATGTAATGGCCGAAGGCCTAGAGTGTGTAAGTGTTTTTGATGCTAGAATGCACTTAGATAAAATGTTAGTTGCATATTATGTTATGATTGGTTATGGTATCATAACCAGTTTAATTCAAGAGACATACTCCTTATATAACAATGAATACCCGTAGATCTAGTCATGTGTGAGACCATAATATGGTTGGATATGGAAGGGCTATAGCACTATGTGATTGCTTGATGGTATCTACTATATATCTGATGTTTGGATTGCAACCTCTTTGCCAACACTGAAGAGCACTTAAGGATTATATTCTTGGTGTTGTGTTTGGGTGAAAAGGAAGGTAACCAAATAGTTAGGAAAGTAGTGGGAAGTGTGCGGATGATGTGTTGAATCATTGGCCAAACCTTCCAACTCATCATGGTGGAATACATGACATAGTTATGTGGTATTATGTAGTCCATGCATGGATGCACTATGTAGATGTGACCATGGGTATTGGCACATTGATTGTTATCTTATTAGCTATGGCATTATGAAATGTCTGTGTGACTGATAATACATGTGTATGTAATGACGATTTCATTCCAATTGATAGTTGGATTAATATAAGTAATTGAATTGTAGTTGTAAACAATTCTGAGAGCACTTTGTGATTTTGTTTTCAATCGTTGCCGTGAGAATATATGTCGTGTACATGAGATAGTGACAATTTGTTTGGTTGAGGAATGTTGAAATTGTAGGAGGAAAGGGGTCTTGGAGATGGCAGTGTTGTAAGCCCATAAAGAAGACCAGTGCCTATTGCTGCAAGAGTCAAATTGTTATGAGCAGAAGCTCATGCCTAGAAGTTTTATTTTTCCTATATAAAACAATTTTGGGAATTATGATTTGATAATTATTGATGAATTGTTTTGGCTGAATGTAAATTGAAGAAATTGCAGGTAGAATGGTCTTGGATATGGAAGTGATGTAAGCCCATAAAGAAGATTGATATCTACAGCTGCAGAGCCAACCATTATGAGCAGAAAGATCATGCTTGGAAAATTTTATTTTCCTATATAAAACAGATTTGACATTTATGTTTGAAATGGTTATAATGATATCTCATAGTGACTGTATGTGTATAATACAGATGATATGTTGGATATGCAAGTTGGAAAGCATGGAAAAGGATACTGTTGTGACATGAGAACCCTGTGTCCTTAGAAATATTCTTGTGCAAGAGAACCTTGGTCAGGCAAGATGGATCACCTGAGGGGTTGCATAGCAGAGAAGGGGATGCCTGAGCTTAGGCCTGGAAGTAGAGTGACCACAAGGAAGAGGAGACTTTGATAGCTCTTGATTGGGGTCATGCACACAATGGGTATGTCAGGGAAAATAGTGAGCCAAGTTAACGAGAAATCCATATGGATGTAGATCAATGAACCACATAGATAAGTATTGTATTGGATTATGAAAATTTACTCTTACAATATGAGAAAAAATGAGAATTTTATGCACAAATTTTCAACTGACATGATCGCTAATTTGAAATATTGTAGGAAAACAATGAATGTTGAAGATCTATAAAAGTACCAGACTATGAGAGAAAAGAAGGTGATGTTGGAGCAACTAAATGACAAAGGCATGGAAGGAAGAAACTCCAATGGACTTGCTACAACTGGAGTTTTAGAACCCACAACTTTGAAACTTCTTAGCTGAGTGCACTGTAGTCGAGGAGAAGTGGAACAACCTGAGGGACTTCATGGCAGGAACATCATCATAAATGTTTTGGGTCGGAATTCCTATGAATACATATTTTAGGCCAGAGTGATTTTGTATATAAGATTGGGCTAGATTGCCTGTGTGAATTAAGGCCAGAGGGCCTCGAATTGTAATGTTAATAACATTGGAATGGTGTTGTGCACTAAGGAAAGTGCCAAAATAAGGGGAGGGGGATGTAACATCCTGGTTCTAACCCTTATAAACTATAATGCATTATGTAAATATGACTTAGTCTAGTGAGCCGGTAAAGTTGAAAAGGGGCCAGAGTGCTTAGGAAATGTAACACTTCCTATACATTAATAAAATACATCGTTGGCTGCAAGACCGACAAGGACAAAAGAGATAGGGGTCTATGATTCCAAGAGAGGGGGCTTGAGGGGATAAGTCTTATTATAATTATTTTATTTACCCATAACTGATTTTATGGAGAAGAAGGGGTTACATGAGATTCTTGGGAGGGAGGCCATGTGGCTCTTGTTTTCATGTAATTATTTAAACATCCCTTAGGGGTTGTTTTAGGGTCATTCTTCCCTTGGTTCATCCTCTTCTCACTGGTTCAATTGTTCTTCTTCCTCTTCACTCACTACTGCTAGTTCGTGTGCTCTTGGGATGAACATGGAACAAATGGCAGGAAGAGGAGAGCCATTTTTGAATGGTTGTAATGATTTACTAATCATCCCAGAAGGGAATGGATGACTGTGTGCATGAACTTGATCGCAGTTTGGATGGAACTATCCACAGCTGAGAGTCCTTGGAATTTCCAGTAGGGATATTTCTTGACCAGTAGCACTGTAGCCCTGGAGAGAAATGGAACAGCGTCGGGGACTGCATGGTATAGAAAGGTGTTCATTTCTTGGGGTTGTGCAGGCTGAGGGGGGAAGAGAGATGGAAATTAGGATTGTTGTGAGGTTGGGAAACCTGAGAGCTACTTAGCCAACTACTGTGTATTTAGAATTGGCCTAGGACCCATCCTTATTGATTCATAACCCTGGATCGGGGGTGACCTGTTGTTGAGAGTAAATGAACAACAATGTCTATGGTTGGGAGGAACGTCCTTGGTCTGCAACCAGTTGGTGAACTTTTACTTGCAAAGATAATAGCTCTTTGTGTTTTATGTTTAATGTATACCTCTATGTATTTAATTATCTCTGAGATATGTATTCTAATGTGCCTGTCTACTGATTATTTGTTGTGCATGGCACGGTGTTTATCTATTTTATGTTGTGTCATGGATCTTGTCTTATGCATGTGGTGTGCATGCTCCTAACATTATTGAGAAACCCTTTGTCTTCGAATTAGAGATCATAGAACTGAGTCTTGGGACTGCAACATGCCTAGCTTGTGAGTGGTTGGGTGTGTTGCAACCTATTTAAGTGGCGTAGCCCAACCTCTGAGTGGTTAGGTATGTTACAATAGGCCTTGTGATGATATGCATCATTGATCCTATTTTATCCCAGAGCTTGTTAAGATTGAAAAAGATGATTTTAGATCTACCTTGAGTGAGATGGTCGGTCACGCTGTGGCTCCCTTAGATACGCATGGTATTTATTCCAAAGGAAACATGGAGAATATTTCTCCTACCATCGTGATCGACATCTCTCATATCCCTGGTAAAATTAAGAACATATATATTGGTGCAGATTGTTCTCCTGGAGAAATTCAGATCTACATTGATCTCTTCAAAGAATTCTTAGATGTTTTTTCTTGGTCATATGAAGAGATGCTAGTGATCGACCCCAACATTGTTTAGCATGATATTAAAACCTATTTGGATGCTAAACCTTTTCAGCAACATCTTAGAGATGTTAATCCTAGGAAGGCCCTCACCATTAAGGCAGAGGTAGACAAGCTACTTAATGTTGGTTTCATCTACCCAGTTCCCTTGACTGAATAAGTGTCTAATTCCATTCATGTAAATAAAAAGAAAGGAACCATCCGTGTGTGTATGGATTTTAGAGACATGAACAAGGAATTTCCTAAAGATATCTTCCTGACTCCTTTCATTGACCAGATTCTTGACGAGTCTGCGGAAAGTGAAGTATTTTATTTTATGGATGGATTTCGAGGGTATAGTCAAATTCAAATCAAAACCGAGAATCAACATAAGACGAATTTTGTTTTTCCTTGGGGTACTTTTGCATACCATAAAATTCCTTTCGGTCTTAAAAATGTCGGAGCAACCTTCCAACGTGCCATGACCTTTTCATTTCAAAATCTTAAGCATATTGTCAAAGATTACTTAGATGATATCGTTGCTCACTCTTGCAAGAGAGTAGATCACTCCACTCACCTTCTATTAGTATTTGAGAGATGTCATTATTATCACATTTGGTTGAACCTTCACAAGTGCATTTTCTGCGTTAGGCCTGGTCGTCTTTTAGGATTCATAGTGTCTGAGCATGGGATCATGGTGGATCATATGAAGGTTGAGGCAATACTTGATTGTCTCCCCCGCGCAACATTCGAAAACTTCAAGGTTTATAGGGGAAGGCTAACTTCCTACTTCGTTTCATAGTGAACTGTGCCAATTAACTAAAGGTTTCATGCATATTTTGAAGAAGGACACTCTGTTTATATGGGATGATCAAGCCCATGAATCCTTCGCTGCTCTTAAGAAAGATTTGGTATCAACGCCTTTGTTGAAGCCTCTAGACTACAATAGAGAATACTTACTTTATATCACCGCATCCGAAGGGACGGTTGGCATGGTTCTAGTTCAGGAGGATGATGAGCTCCATGAGCACATTGTCTACTATCTCAATCGAAACCTAGTTGGTCCTGAACTTAAATACTCTCACAAAGAGAAGTTGTTCTTGGTCGCCATACATGCGGTTCAGAGATTACAAAATTATATCTTACTTTGCAAAACTATCGTGGTTGCGGATATCAATCCATTTCAATACGTCCTCACCCGATGTATCATAGGGGGGAAATACAATAAGTGGATTTTTATTTTGCAAGAATTCAATCTTGATTTTGCTTCTGCGAAATCTAAGAAATCGCTAGTTTTTGCCAAGTTTATATTGAACTTCCCTTGACTAGATGATGACATTTTTCATGAAGATTCATTCACGGATGAAAACATTTTCCTTATCTCATATTTAGACCCATGGTATGGAGACATTTTGATCTATCTTCAAACCTTGAAGCTACCCCAACATCTGTCGAGAGACGATTGACGACGTATACGTCATCATGATAAAAACTACCTTATTATTGGTGACCCTCTATATCGTTAAGGGGTAGACAATATTTTACATCGTTGCTTGACTCACAATGAAGTTGAGGTTGTTCTCGATGAATGTCATAGTGGGGCATGTGGTGGTCATTTATCTGGGCTTGCGAAAACCCAAAATATTTTGCGAGCTAGTTAGTTTTTTTCGACAAATTTTAAAGATTGTGTCGAAGTAGTCAAGAAGTGTCACCCTTGCTAGGTGTTCGCTCGGAAAATGCGCTCACACCCAACCCCTCTTCACCTAGTTGTCTTCGTTAGTCCCTTCACCAAGTGGGGGGTACATTTTATGGACTATAACCCAGCTTCGGCTGGGGGGCACCAGCATATTATCGTGGTCGTGGATTATTTTACTAAATGGGAAGAGGCCATATCTGTTGTTAAATCTGATGGCAAGACTGCATCATTCTTCATATTCAACCAGAATATAGCCCGATTCAGAATCCCAAGAGAGATTGTCACTAATCATGGAAGTCACTTTCTGAATGAAATGATGAAAGAGTTAGCATAAAAAATGGGGTTTAAGAATGGTCAATATTCCCCTTACTATCCCCAGGAAAATGGACAAGTAGAGGCAGTGAATAAATCTCTCAAGACCGTTTTGCAAAAAAATGTCAGCCAGAGAAAATATGACTGACATCTGATGCTTTACCTTGCACTTTGGGAATACCAAATATCGGTAAATACTTCCATTGGTTTCTCTCCTTTTCAGTTAGTATATGGTGTGGAGTCTATTATTCCCATTGAATGTGAAATCCCTTCCCTTAAGTTGGAAATTGAGCTCCTGCTTGACACATTCGATCTTGATGAACGCCTCGTGCACCTAGCGCACCTCGATGAGAAACGTCGATACATTGCTACGACTATTGAAGTGAATAAACAAAGTGTTAAGGTTCAATATGATAAGTCTATCTATCTCCGACAGTACACTGAGGGTGACTTGGTTGCCCTTTATGACCAAGCCAAAGAACCGTTGGGGGAAGGTAAGTTCAACCCCATGTGGCATGGTCCTTATGTTGTGTGACGTGTCTTAGAGAATGGAGCCTATGAATTAGAATATTATGAAGGGAATATGTTGGATGAGCCCAAAAATGGGCTCTACCTTAAAAGGTATTATGCTTGAGCCCTCAAACTTGGGTGTGACCTTTGTATACTAGTGTATCTTAGTGTATATACTTATTTATCTCTTCCTTTGTGTCATCGACTTGCTTATCAAGTTTTCCCTTAGTTTGAAGATGTCAACGGAGTCTTTGGTTTAATTAGGATTCACGGATGGTGCCAGTTTTCATACGTGGAACATGGATTCTGTTGCTTAGGTCATTTACTCACCTGAGGGCCAACTAGTGTCTTTAGGTGGCATTCGTCTAGAGTCATCAACGAATAATGTGGCTGAGTATAGCGTCGCTATAGAGATATTACGCAACGCCATTTCACATGGTGTTCGATATTTAGAATTTCTCCTAGAATCCTAGTTATTCGTATGTCAGTTGAACGACAATTACTGTGTGTGAGATTCTACTCTACTCCGACGATTCCTACATGTATGAATTTTGGAATGATACTTTGATTTTCTTACTTATAATCGCATCCCTAGAAGTTCTAATCATGTATTTGATGCATATGCTAATTATATTTTAGATTGAAATTTGTCACATAACTAAGAAAAGAAAGCACATTCATACATTGTAACATTGTAACATATATAAGTAAAGTCGAACACCAATTTTTTATATTTCATCCTTTCGAGTTCAAAAAATGGTGTCATAGTACAAAATGGGGCTCACACCCTCAAAATTACATATATGACTGGTATATAGCATGACCATGGCATCTATGCCTGTGGCCCTAGATGTGTATCATGATAGCACACTATGGTGTTTGCAAGATGCCAAAAGAGTCTCACTCACGCACGGGGTACACCCACCATCCGTCGTTGCATCGCCTCTGGCATATCCTCCACTTGAACCATAGGAATCCTATGTGTTAATCGAGACAGGTTCCCTGCACATTTTGTAGCACTTTCTCGGTGTCCCCTCCTAGTAGCTCATCTTCTCATCCCCTTCATCGATTTCATGGGAATCCCTCTAGCTGTCGCAGACCTACGTCTCCGCAATAAAGCAATTGATAATACTTGATACCATGCAAAAATGTGTTTTTTATTTTTCCTTTATCAAAATTCAAAGACACAAAAAAATGAAATATGTAAAATTATTTCATACCAATATCACCATAGGCGGAACCTAGTGGAAAAGGCATGTCAGGATCCCCTCTGTAGTCAATCCCTCCGTAAGGATAGTCATCAATGAATATGACCTATAAGCGCCACCAGAAAAAGAAATCATCATTGTAGGGGGTTGGCACCCTACCACCTCCTAGCCGCCTCATCACATCAGTCCACCATGACATGTTTGGGTCACACAGTCTGTGTGGAGTAATCTCTAATCTAGGGCTCAAACCTGGAACCATCTCAAAGAAAAAAATACAAAGTATAGATGCAAATCAAAAATTTCTCATTCGTCCTTGTTTGCAATTTATCAAATAGCTCTTCATGTTAGCCAACAGTGAGGTACACCATTCATAAAAACAAGGTCTCAAACACTCCACCCCGTAGAATATGAGTGGCCCTGATTTCTGGTGCAATGAGGCCGACCCCAAAATCTGTGTGAGTACAAGAACGACGATATTTAAACTCAAGTTCTCAATCGCCTTGATAGGGAGTTGGCTCCCTACTTTATCTATGCCTACAACACAATGGGTGGAATTGTACTCCTCCATGGTCATACCACCCCCAACCCCTTGGGCCTTGAGATTCACTACCTCGCCCCGACGAGACAATCCCATGATAAGGTATATATCGTCCACTTCAATCCTCAATGGTTGTCCATCAAGATTGAAGGACTTTGTCTCTAGATCCCAGTAGTTTACCAGTAACTGGAATAACCTCACCTGAGCCCGCATTCCTTTGAGAGCCCAAAATTTATAAAGGACACATTGTTTTAAATTTTTTGGGGCCCTTGCATCTCTTCCCACAGCTGCATGTATCTCCTCATTCTCCCTTTCCCTCCATTAATAACCATCCTATAAGGGAGAAACCATTTTTTGAGTTAAAACCCTTTCAAAATCTTGTTCACAAAATTGTACGTGAGCTAAATTGATAACATTCACGTATAGGGCTTCATATACGTGTGTCGATGATCTATCACCCATTTACACCCTAGCTTCCATATAATGCCTTCTTATACTAAATAAATGGGGACTAAAACTGAAATTTAAACCATTGAAATTGAAGGAGAGGGGATGGGAACTTTCTTGGTCCAGAAGGTTGTTGATTATGTTGATCGTATCTCCCACAATCGACACTTGAAGATTGTGGGAAAAATAGCCTAAAATGCACTATGTGGGTGAAAAAACTCAAATGGTACGGTAAAATGTTCTATTTTTACTATTAGTAGAAATATTTTACCCACTTTCTATAGTTCTTTGCTATTTTTTGACCTTATGAACTAACAGCGCAGTGGAAAGACTTGGTTTTTAGTGGTTTTTTCAAATATATTTTACGTTTTCCAGCATCGTACCACCCATACATGATTTTGGAAGGTATATTCTTTCATCGACATATAGGATAGGTTTTTACTTTGTTTGTCATTCTTGCATCATCCCATGATCGTGATCCATACACCCTAGGTACGAACCGAATTATTAACGACATGGAACCTTCTCACTATTACTAGAAGTGTCATTATTAAGTGGTAGAGGCTTGCCAAACATGGGTTCCCTAGTTAGAACTGTTGTGTCATTTGGTGCCCATGCATAAGTTATTCCATAGGACCAGGAGTTTCTTATAGTCCTAATATGACTTTGCATTCGAACCCCATTTTCTTACTCACAAGCATTTTGAACATTACCTATGGGACTCCCCCGAGTCTTGGTTAAGCTCTTTTCCAACTCCCAAAAAAATGAAAAGATTGACAAGTGAACTTGTCTCTTTCACACTCATTAAATGGTTTTGAAAGGACGTTTATTTGGTATAAGTTTAACCCTTTTCCAAACCAAGTAGACTACTTATGAAAAAATAATACTCTAGTCACCATTGGCTAGAAGAGTTCTCTTGGGTATTATTTTATACTTTTTCGGACCTAGGAGACTAAATCTACGAAAAAGGACATTTTTTGGAGTTAAGTTGTAATTTCATTGCATCATCCTGCTTGCATTATTGAGCCTATTTCCAATTCCCGCTTTCTCGTTATAAGCCTCTTACCTCAGCAATTTGCATCACTTGCCAAGTAGTGCCTTCCATATATCCTTTGCAGCTTGACACCATGTAGCCTTAGAGGAAACATCCCCCCGAGTGTCCGTGTCCCACATGCACTTCCTTTCATTGAGCATAGGTATGTTCCATTGCTTGGAACTAGTTTCTTACTCACGGGACTCGTTTCCTCTCCTCTATCATAACATTTATTTTCCTATGAAAAAAAAAAAAA
>JASDQU010372396.1:26792-54480 GCA_032191745.1 Picea mariana
TAAGAAAAAAACATTCTATGGTTTTCTCCCGATTTGGATTTCCATGTAAAACACTTGTGTATTGTGTATGTGTGTGATTGTTTATTTCTTACTGCTCATTATTGGATAATAATTCTACATTGATATAACATTTGAAGAAAAAGGATTATAATTACACTATTACTGATTCACCCCCCCTCTCAGTAATCCAACACCTAAGCGCAACAAGTAGCAGCAGCAATGTAATATGCCTCTATTTTGATAAGGAAATGGAACCTTGCCTTTTGCTCAACCACGCTACTAGAGAATCTCCTAAGAAGAACACACCTACACTCATTCTTTTCCTTTCATCCATGCAGTTAGCCCAATCAACATCTGAGTAGACTGATAATTGAAAATTCCAATTTTTAGGATACCATAGGCCATAGTTCATTGTTTCTTTGAAATATCTAAATATCCTTTTGAAAGCTACCAAATGACTCTGTTTAGGTGCATACTGATATCTTCCTACCATTCTAACAACATGCATTATGTCTAGATGAGATGTTGTGATGTACAACAGGTTGCCTATCATTGACCTATATGAACTTTGATCAACATCAGGTGAGTCATCATCCTTGCTTAATTTTCATCCAGTAACCATAGGTGTGCCCACAGGTTTAGAATCTTCCATTTGAAACCTTTTTAACATTTCTCTTAGATATTTTTCTTGAGAAATGAACATTTCTTCAGACCTCTGAGTAATTTGCAAACCATGCAAAAATGACAGTTCACCTATCATAGACATTTCAAACTCAGACTCCATGGCAGAAGCAAACCATTGTACCAATTACATCCGAAGATGATGTCATCTACATAGACCAACACGATGGGCTTGTTTTAACCCATATAAAGATTTATTCAACTTGCATACAAAGTCAGGGTTATCACACAGTTTGAAACCCTCTGGTTGTTCCATATAGACTTCTTTGTTTAAATATCCATTTAGAAAAGCTGACTTGACATCCATTTGATAGACTTTAAACCTTTTATGACAAGCATAAGAAATAAATATTCTGATAGCTTCTAATCTTGCTACGGGTGCAAATGTTTCATCAAAATCCAATCCTTCTATTTGAGCATAGCCTTTACAGGCCAATCTTGCTTTGTTCTTGACAACTTGTCCCTGCTCATTCAACTTATTCTTAAAGATCCATTTGGAACCAATAATATTTTTACCTTCAGGTCTAGGAACCATCTCCCACGTATTGTTTTTCTCAATCTGATCAAGTTCATTATTCATTGTTTTAACCCAATGGTCATTTTTGTTAGCTTCATTAAAATTCTTGGGTTCCAACATGGATATGAAGGCTATATGTGATTGTTCGGTGTTTTTTATTATCTTTCTTATGGTTTGTACACCTTTGTCTTTTTCACCAATTATCTAACTTGCAAGATGATTCTTTTGAGTGATTCTGGAGGAGGAATTTGAAGTTGTCTACTGATTTGAGTCTGTCTGAATATTTGCATTTTCATCTGGCTCAGAATATTCTTGTTCTGATTCTTGGACCTGTTCAGCTTCAACTTCATCTATATCCTTTGTTGTTGATTCAGTATTGTTCACCTCTCTTTCTGGGATTCCTTCATCAACTTTTATGTCAACACAGTCAACCAATCTATGCAGCCTCTTATTATAGCATCTGTATCCTTTATTGTTTGTAGCATACCCTAAGAAGATGCCTTCATCAGCCCTATCATCATACTTGTCAAGGTTCTCATCATTATTCTTTATGTAACACTTACTCCCAAAGACTTTGAAGTGTTTGATTGAAGCAGGTCTCCCATACCACAGTTCATAAGGTGTCTTGTCGATGTGTGGTCTAAGGTGGGATTTGTTAAGAAAATGGATTGTTGTGTGTATTTCTTCTACCCAGTAGGTTTGACCAATGTTCTTCTCATTCATCATTGACCTGGCCATTTGCTGCACTATTATGTTTTGCCTCTCAACTACTCCATTTTGTTATGGAATTCTTGGGATTGTGTATTCTCTCTTGATCCCATGTTCATCACATAATTCATTGAACTCACTTGACATAAATTCACCTCCTCTTTCTGATCTTACTGCCTTTAACCTCTTGCATGTTTGATTCTCAGTTAAAGCCTCAAATATTTTAAATTTCTCAAATGCTTCAACTTTTTCCTTAAGAAAGGCAACCCAAGTAAGTTTGGAGTAATCATAAATGATTAACATGAAGTATTTTTCTTTCCCTATGCCTTCCTGTCTTGATGGTCCACATAAATCCATATGAACTAGTTGGAGTGGTTTCTCTGTTGAAGTAGATCTCTTGGATTTAAACTATGTCCTGGTAAGCTTTCCTACCTAGTAGTGTTTACACACAGAATCTTGTGGCTTTGATATTCTTGGAAGATCTTTTACTACCTCAATATTTTTGAGCTTGATTAAGTGATCAAAGTTTAGATCTCCAAGTCTCCTATTCCATAGCCATCTCTCATCATGTTTTCCTAGATGACATTCTTCTCTATCTTCTTTCAACACATACACATTATTTTTTGTCCTTATGCCTTTAGCCACCACTTGTCCTGAGTTTACAGACTTTATCTTGCAGTCCTTGGAAGTGAACACCACTTCACATCCTCTGTCACACATTTGACTTACACTAAGTAGATTATGTTTCAACCCATCTACAAGAAGAACATCTTGGGCTTTTCCTTTTCCATTACTTAAACTCACCATCCCTTTACCCTTGATTTTACTTGGAGCATCATTTCCAAAGGTTACGTTTCCTGATTTGCTTTCACTTAGAGATAGAAACTTACCTTTATCTCCCGTCATATGTTTGGAGCATCCACTATCTATATACCAAGGGTTCTTTTGTCTTTGAGCTGACAACACTAATCCACACTTGTCACTTTCTCTCTTCTTCCAAACCTTGACATTTTTAGTAGAGGAATTCAAATCTGGTTCATAGTTCTTTAAGAGACAGTCAACAACTTTATGTCCAAAATTATGACAGATGTGACATTCTGATTCGTTGAATAAGGGATCATAACGATTGTTATGCTTAACATGTGTCCTTTTCCTAGCCATCAAGTGATTTGCAGTCTGTGATGGTTTGTTACTTGGCTATCTCATCCTTTGTTGTGGCAGATACCTATACCTTGAATGTCTTGATTTATCATATATAAATTTTAAAGAAAAGTTTACATCTTTGTGACCAAAATTAGAACAGAAAAAACCTTGGTACGTGGAAAATGGTTTTCTTCTTTGAGAAGGTCAATTTCTTCCATGCTGATGATTTCTTTGAACAGAGAGTGTATTATTTCTCTGATCTACAATTTCAATTCTAGTACCTTTTTCTTTACTCCTCCTGGGCAGACGATTATCTTCTTTTGTTTCTGCAGGTTTGTTGTTGTCATATGTTGTATATTTGACAAACTTGATGGGTTCATTGCTACTTGGCTGACCACTGCTTGATCCATCTTCATAAACCAGACCTGTTTCCAGCTTTGGGTTCCTTTGCTGATTTAGAATGGTGGCCAATCCTTCTGAGGCTTTGATACTTGACAGATTTTGATGATATAAGGCTTGAAACTTCTCCAACTCTTTCCTATTTTCACTACTTCTTCCTCCAAAGCTTCACATCTTGCCTTCTTTTCTGATAACAGTTGTTTCAGAATTTCTTCTATTTTCTTTGCCTCTTATAATTCCACTTTTAGTAGGGCAAAGTCTTCATCGGGTTCTTTACTGCCTTTCTTGAATTGTATCAGCAATTTTTTTTGTTTTCTCATCTTAATTCTGAGTCTGTCATGTTCTTCTAGTGCACTGATCAGTTCTCCTTCCAGTTCAACCACAGCTTCTTCTTCATTAGCATCACTTCCTATGCTTTTATTATCATAATCCTCTTTGGCCATAATAATGAATTCATTTAGTTTATCTTCAATAGAAGAGTCACTATCTTCATTATTTGAAGGATCATTATCATTGTTTACATAAAGACTTCTTCTTAAAATTATTCTCTTTAAAGAAATTTTTGTGTTTGTGTTTCTCATCATCATCATATGTCTAATCCTTTATTTTGTAAGGACATTTATTTACAAAATGACCTATCTTACCATAGTTGAAACATTTGAAAGGAAGTTTACCTTTGTATTTTTCTGATCCCTTCTTCAGTCTTCTCACAAATTTTGATTCAATTTCATCAGGCTCAGAATCCTCATTCTTTTCTGCTTTAAATGATGCTTCTCTAGAAGCGGGTTTATCTTTAACTATTCTCATTTCATATGTAGTCAACGTTCCTAGAATTTGATCAGACACCAAGGCTTTTAGATCATTAAATTATTCTATAGCAGAGACCTTCGGGTTGAACCTATCTGGTAGAGATCTCAAAATTTTATGAACTAAGGAGGATTCCTCAATTTTTTCAGCAAGTGTTATCATTGCATTTACTAGTTCTTTAACTCTTAGAAAGTACTTTCCAACAGTTTCATCCTCTTTCATCTCCATTTGTTCAAACTGTACTCTGTAGGCTTGAAGCTTGGCGTCCTTTACCTTCTCATTACCTTCATAACTGCTAATGAGTTTGTCCCACATTTCTTTGGTAGTTTCTAAGTGCATAACTTTTACAAATTCTGCTTCTGCAAGCCTACTGAGGATACCATTCATAGCCTTAGTGTTGAAGCTGAATTCTAGCTTGTCATCCTTATTAGCTAGTACAGTTGGATTTACATAAACAGTATCTACCACATCCTAGACATCTGCACCTAAAGCCATTATGTAGGTTCTCATTCTAACTTTCCAGAAGGAAAAGTTTGTTCCAGTGAACGAAGGGGCCTTATTGGTTGAAGTTCCTTCATGGATTAACATGTTTAAGCTCTAGGNACACACAAGTATAATGTAGAGAAAGATATTCCTGAGGAAACCCATAAAGGGTGAAAACCTCTTCTTCTTTATATGATAATTATTTTCTGTACATTATCATTCTTATGAGCACCGACTCATATTGAGGCTACCACCTCTGTTTTGCAAGCTGCTACTTGATGAGATCACCAATTCTTTGGTTTCTCTAGCACCCACTAGAAGGAAGCACCAACTCCCTACATATTCTAGCACCAACTGGATGGAAGCACCAACTTCCATTTATACAGGCACCGACTTGTATATCAAAGAACCAATGTTCTCCCTTGCACCACCCTATCACCCTGGTTTCTCTGGCTACTGCCAGATGGAAGATACAACTCCCTGTATTCAAGCATCTACTTGAAACTCTAAGGACAACAGTCCTCCCTAGCACCTCCCTTCCACCCTGAAATATAAAACTTTTCTTTCGATGAATTTATTACAGTGATTCAATAGTTGTCATCGACTTACCAGGCTTATCACTATTCTGCTATGTTGCTTTGATCTCATGTATCATCGTCTCACTGCTTGCATCTTGTTACGCTTTCTGATCTTCTACTTTCTCTCTGCATGTGCACTTCATCCTTCTTTTACTGTCTTAGTTATGAATCTCTCTTCTTTTCTTCTACTGAGCTATTTTTCCTTTAGGCTCAATGCTTCTATCTGCATAACACACTCTCAAAAATCGCAACACCATCTCTTCTTTGTTCTGCATTTTTATAGTCTCTATGCACCTTATCCATGTTGCATGCACTCTCCCACTACATACACTTCACTGTGTTCATCATCACTAACCCTTCTCCTGAGATATTTTGGCTTTACTGACTGTAATAGTATTTGACCCTTTTCCATCTGTCAGTCGACTCTATGATAATTTTACACTCCACTGGCATTTTCCTCGAGACTCTTCGTCTTCTCTGTCGACCACCTTGAAGACTCTTTGAATTCTCTGGTAGAAACCATCAGTGATTTCTAACAGTTACACCGAGGCTCTTCGGCTCCTCTGGCAGATGCAATCACTTCGTTCTGGAAGTTATTGAGAGAAACTCTACGCATTCATGAGTTTTGGTGCCTTCTCTCTTCCTGAGGAAAACTTCATAGTGGGCACTAGATATTCTGGCTAAGCCCCTTCCTTTCAGGTGACCTCTGGCGGTGACTAAACGTCTATTCATAAGGTGCTTTCGCGACTTGCATTTCGGGGATATGGGGATGAGGCATCTCAACTCTCCAAGTTGCGATCTCTGAAATGGAGCTTAGCCGTATGCTAGACCCTCGATTAAATCTTTGATGATGTGACCAATGGCTGTGACCACAGCCCTATTCAAAAAGGCATTTCACGATTTTGCATTTTGAGTTTTCTCCCATGAGTCTCCTTGACTCCTCATATTGCGAACCCCGAAATGGAGCTTGGTTGCTCTAGCTCCTTCCTCCAACGTGACCACCGGTGGTGACCACGGCCTATGCCAAAAAGGTGTTTCACATTTCGACATTACTGTGATGAAGGGTCTCGACACTCCAAGT
Organism: Picea mariana; assembly: GCA_032191745.1. Lineage (NCBI taxonomy): Eukaryota > Viridiplantae > Streptophyta > Pinopsida > Pinales > Pinaceae > Picea > Picea mariana. Next base: position 33,190 of record JASDQU010372396.1, read on the forward strand.
TGTGATCGCCAAAACTTAGAAATGGAGCCAGATCAACGGTTCATGCTTTCTGTTGATCAACGACTCAGATTAAATCGTTGTTTCGTGTTTCGCTATTTCGGCATTCCTGTGATGAAGGGTCTCGACACTCCAATTTGCGATCGTCGAAACTCTGAAATGGAGCCAGATTAATAGTTCATGCTTTCTCTTGATCAATGACTCAAATTGAATCGTTGTTTCTTGTTTCGCGATTTCGGCAATATTGTGTTGAGATTTCATGACTCTCCATATCGTGATTTCTGAAATGGAGCTTAGCTATTAGCACCTTCCTGTAACTCTCAATGATGTGACGACTACCTATGACCACTCGCTAATCATTTGAGCACTTCTCTCTTCATATCAATGGTCAACATTCCATGGTGATCGGACGACTATCCACCGCCCCGCAACTTCAACTTTTGGGACTTAGAAGGAGTGTTGATACTAAAAATCCCGAAACTGAACTCCCAGAATGATGTCACTCGATGACGTGTCATGACACGAGCGGCTGCTATGTGTCACTCAGATTTGAAATATTCACATAATTGAAACATCAAATCACCTTGACACTTGTCCTTGTATGATTGTTCCATGTTTCCTTGCTGACATAGGCTACCACCTGTCCTTTCTGACATGGTCTGTCATGAACTACCTCCTGGATCTGACAGCCTAGATTAGTCCTCGATCCAACGACTGAGATTATGTTGCGATTTCGCATATCGCGAGTTCGAGAGGTGAGGGCACCTCCTCCCGTTGACTTTCCAGTTAGAAAAATGATGATCTTTCACCACATGTCCTTCTTGGATCGACGGTCTAGATTTCTCCTCGATCCAATGGTTCATATATTTTCACAATTTTGCGTATCGTGAGTTGGAAAGTTAGGCCTCTCCTTCCTTTGACCTTTCAGTCAGCGAAATGTTGATATGTGACCATGTGTCTTGCCCGAAGATGGATGGTCCTCCTACTTTCAGGATTTTGTAAGCCCGCGTCTCCTTGCACTTTAAAGAACCTGCAGGTTCTCCTAGATCCAACGATGGTCGAACCCCGTGCTCAGATCTAACACCCAAGATATTTCCTCCATATGTGCGCTCCTCCTATCTTAATTCAAATTTGACAGTCATCCGAAATTCTGAATGGGATCGAATGATCACTGTCACTTCTCCTCCCGAGGTTCTCCTTCCTGTGTGTTCTTTCCATCAATGACAAGCGCATTGTTTCTGTGAACATGCCAACAACGTTCCCTCGCAAATTGAAAGGAATGCAGTGATGTGACATGTTAGTACTCGAGTGACGAACCTCCGAAGAGAAGAAGTAGTTGGGGATTGTCGATCTGTAGGAGGACATGTGTCAACCGATCGTGTGCTTCAGTTGAAAGCACTCCGGGAAAAGGTGAGCAAGGAGAAGTTGATAATTGAGATTTCTGGACCCCGGAGATCCGAAGATAATTGCACTTGTCTAATTTAGTAGGACACATAGCAGAAATAAGCACACTTTGGGGAAAAGAGAAGGTTGAGAGTTAAGTTCTATGAAGTACGAAGACCCGAATAAATCGTAGTCGTCGATCCGTGGGAAACACGGGTCAGTATATCGTGAGCTTCGGATAAAAACATTTCGGAAAAAAGTTGAAGTTTGAGTTTTCCGAAGTTTGAAGGCCTAAAGGAATTGCAATTGTTGATCCTTGTAGTGGTAACTTCCGAAGTCCCGAAATCTGGGGTTAATATGGGTCGTACAATAAGGGACACACATGGTGTAAATTTGGTTGGTTCGAGAGAATTGGAAGTGTGCTAGTGTGAAAACTCCTAAAGTCCCAAATCCTAAAGAGCCAAAGTGGTGGGGCACGATGACATCACTAGGAGGTGATGTGGACCCCAGAATTTTCGAAGTGACGTGGCTTGCAAACGTCACCAGGGATGACGTGGACACATGGGATGTGCACCACATGTTAGTAAGTTTTGAGCATCAGGATGATTGAACTGTCATATAGGACGTGACACGTGTCACCCACCTGATTGGACCATGTGTCCACTTATAGTATTTCTCTACATGGCGATGGATCGTGGACTCCAGAGAAATTACTCCGAGAGTTTTCAATTGAGAGTTGAAACTCCTGAATCCTGGAGCCAGAGAGCCGAAGTAAACGTCGATTGTTGGATCGTCCAAAGTAGACCTAAACCATCAGATCAGGAGAAAAGGTGGCATGAAGCTGAGGATTTTGGGTAAGGAACCAAAGTAAACGTTGATCGTCAGATCGTCCGAAGTAATTCCCCACTATCTGATTCAAAAGGACATGTGGCAAAATCCTGTGTATCTCGAGGGAAGTAAAGTTTGAGATTTGAGAATTCTGAATTCCGAAATTCTGAAACGACCACAATCGTCTATCTGGGAGAGGTAAATTTGGATTGTTGGTTCCCAAGAGGTAGATCTCGGTCGTCCATTTAGAAGCACTATCAAGATCGTGAGTTCAATGGTCACCTCACATTGTGGGGATGGGAGGTGCTTTGGATTTACAAAGTCAAGGGCGAGAAGAAATTGAAACCACGGTTTTGGAAAAAGGAAACGTGGTGGCTTGAGGTGAATTGTGGGGTGAAAAGTATTTTGGTTCCAAACCACCTTTGAGCATGGCCGCAATTGCGCGTCTACGTGAGGTCACCGCCTAAGGTCACATCTAAGGAGGGGCCAAGAGAAAAAGGAGCTAGCACCAACTCTGATATTTTTCGCAAGGGAGAAGGACAACGTCACGGGGGCCATCGAACCTGTGCTAGAAAGCCGAAAGGGCCTGTGTTTAGATACAGAATGAAACCATCAAAGTTTCGGAGACCCAATTCGGCTTGGGATTGAAGACCCTTGACCGAGAGTTTGCGCATCCTTAGGAGAAGGAGGTCTACATTAAGAAACAAAGGGAAAAGAAGAGGCAACACTCAAATCAATAAGCATGTGATTTTGTGCATCTGGTCATATGTAAATGGTTTGAAGGAAGCACCTCATAAAGATTTAATTCGACAAAGAGTTAACACTAGAATAATACAGGGAATTGATAAAGGGTCAAAATATGATCTACTTGTGAACTAAGAAAACAACAGAAGCATGAGTACGAAATAATGAGTCGATCCATGTCTGTGATCAACTTATGAAGACAAAAGAACGGACGCACAGTCATGATTAAAAGAGAGTTCATTCATGAGCATTACGAATAAAGGATAAAAAGGAAAAATGATATTAATTAAAGAATAATATTATCATTTAAATGAAAAGGTACCTGTAAATTTAATTGACAATTTTTGTATGATATCTATAGTTCTAACAAGATGGTTTCTTACAGGTTTATCGGGATTAGAGGTATAACCAGATCAATTCAAGAATAGGATCAGATGTTAGGGTCATGGAGGCATGGCTTTGCTTACAAAAGTTGGATGAGGTGCTACAAAAGAAAGAATCCTCACATGGGAAATGAAGCTAGCAGGTGAATAATGTCATTAATGGGCATAGCAAGGAAAAGTAAGGCTCCATAGCCTTGAAGGTAAAGATGTGTAGACAATTGCAAGCTTGATGTGGAAGGAAACAAAGAGATTAAGAGGTGGTGTGTGAATAATCTTTATGTGTCAAGCATAGGAGTTCCAGGGAAGGATTTGTTAGATATGACTTATCTACTGTCTAAAAGCTTAAATCAGAGTTCACAGTGGAAGCAAGATGCCAATGCAGAGGAATTGGAATGCTCTCTCACTTCAAAAGTGGCACTGAATGAAAATGGATTTCCATTGGGGAATGGTACTAAGTGGGAAAGAATGGTCAGGTGGAACGTGGCTGGAAAAGTGTTCAGACCCAGGGAACCATAGTCCAAATGAGAAGAATGGGAACACACAAGGCATCAAGGATCTAAAGGAATTCAAGGAAAACCAACTACAAAAAAAAATAGATAAATAAATAAGTGAATTGAAACAGAAATGCACTAGAGTGCATGATGCATACAATGAAGTTAAATTGCATATGCATTAGTAGGCATGCTGACAGTAAATGCTTGGTGAATATAGATGTGTAATTTTGCATATGTACATGCTTGGATATGCATATAGCATGTTGGTAAACTTAGAATAGTCTGTTATTATGAAATAATGTTTGAGATGACTAGGGATGGATTATGTATTTAGGAAAAATGATATAGAAGGGTTAAATATGTGGATGTTGTTGTTGCTTATAATTTCCATCGAGGTGAAGAACCATGAGGATGGCAGGAATGGTGATCAAAATGATGAAGGGGGAAGTCTGTGAGATTCTACAAATATCAGTTGGTCAGAAAACAACAAGTAGGTTGGTAACAACCAGGCAGGTATGCAATTAGTTTATGTTGATGCATACATGTTGAAGGGGATCGAGGTAAGGATTCCCTTAGTTAATTTTCAATATTTAAATTGATATGTAATGGCCGAAGGCCTAGAGTGTGTAAGTGTTGTTGATGCTAGAATGCACTTAGATAAAATGTCAGCTACATATTATGTTATGATTGGTTATGGGATCATAACCAGGTTAATTCAGGAGACATAATCTGTATATAACAATGAATACCCATAGATCTAGTCATGTGTGAGACCATAATATGGTTGGTTATGGAAGGGATATAGCTCTATGTGATTGCTCGATGGTATCTACTGTATACCTGATGTTTGGATTGCAACCTCTTTGCCAACACTGAAGAGAACTTAAGGATTATATTATTGGTGTTGTGTTTGGGTGGAAAAGGAAGGTAGCCAAATAGTTAGGAAACCAGTAGGAAGTGTGTGGATGATGTGTTGAATCATTGGCCAGACCTTCCAACTCATCATGGTGGAATACATGACATAGTTATGTGGTATTATGTAGTCCATGCATGGATGCATTGTGTAGATGTGACCATGGGTATTGGCACATTGATTGTTATCTTATTAGTTGTGGCATTATGAAACGTCTGTGTGATTGATAATACATGTGTATGTAATGATGATTTCATTCCAATTGATAGTTGGATTAATATAAGTAATTGAATTGTAGTTGTAAACAATTCTGAGAGCACTTTGTGATTTTGTTTTCAATCATTGCCGTGAGAATATATGTCTTGTACATGAGATAGTGACAATTTTTTTGGCTGAGGCATGTTGAAATTGCAGGAGGAAAGGGGTCTTGGATATGGCAGTGTTTTAAGCCCATAAAGAAGACTAGTGCCTATTGCTGCAAGAGTCAAATTGTTATGAGCAGGAGCTCATTCCTAGAAGTTTTATTTTTCCTATATAAAATAGTTTTGGGAATTATGATTTGATAATTACTGACGAATTGTTTTGGCCGAATGTAAATTGAAGAAATTGCAGGTAGAATGGTCTTGGATATGGTAGTGGTGTAAGTCCATAAGGAAGACGGATATCTACAGCTGCATAGCCAACCATTATGAGCAAAAAGATCATGCTTGGAAAATTTTATTTTCCTATATAAAACAGATTTGACATTTATGTTTGAAATGGTTATAATGATATCTCATGGTGACTGTATGTGTATAATACAGATGATATGTTGGATATGCAAGATGGAAAGCATGGAAAAGGATACTATTGTGGCATGAGAACCCTGTGTCCTTAGAAATATTCTTGTGCAAGAGAACCTTGGTCAGGCAAGATGGATCGCCTAAGGGGTTGCATAGCAGAGAAGGGGATGCATGAGCGTGGGTCTGGAAGGTGAGTGACCACAAGGAAGAGGAGACTTTGATAGCTCGTGATTGGGGTCATGCACACAATGGGTATGTCAGCGAAAATAGTGAGCCAAGTTAATGAGAAATCCACATGGATGTAGATCAATGAACCTCACAGATAAGTATTGTATTGGATTATGAAAATTTACTCTTACAATATGAGAAAGAATGAGAATTTTATGCACAAATTTTGAACTGACATGCTCGCTAATTTGAAATATTGTAGGAAAACGATGAATGTTGAAGATCTATAAAAGTACCAGACTATGAGAGAAAAGAAGGTGATGTTGGAGCGACTAAATGACAAAGGTATGGAAGGAAGAAACTCCAATGGACTTGCCACAATTGGGGTTTTAGAACCTGCAACTCTGAAACTTCTTGGCCAAGTGCATTGTAGTCGGGGAGAAGTGGAACAACCTGAGGGACTGCATGGTAGGAACATCATCATAAATGTTTTGGGTCGAAATTCCTATGAATACATGTTTTAGGCCAGAGTGCCTGTGTATATAAGATTGGGCTAGATTGCTTGTGTGAATTAAGGCCAGAGGGCCTCGAATTGTAATGTTAATAACATTGGAATGGTGTTGTGCACTAAGGGCAGTGCCAAAATAAGGGGAGGGGGATGTAACATCCCGGTTCTAACCCTTATAAACTATAATGCATTATGTAAATATGACTTAGTCTGGTGAGCCAGTAAAGTTGAAAAGGGGCCAGAGTGCCTAGGAAATGTAACACTTCCTATACATTAATAAAATACATCGTTGGCTGCAAGACCGACAAGGACAAAAGAGATAGGGAGCTATGATTCTACGAGAGAGGGGGCTTGAGGGGATAAGTCTTATTATTATTATTTTATTTACCCATAATTGATTTTATGGAGAAGAGGGGGTTACATGAGCTTCTTGGGAGGGAGGCCATGTGGCTCTTGTCTTCATGTAATTATTTAAACATCCCTTAGGGGCTGTTTTGGGGTCATTCTTCCCTTGGTTCGTCCTCTTCTTATTGGTTCAATTGTTCTTCTTCCTCTTCACTCACTACTGCTAGTTCCTATGCTCTTGGGATGAGCATGGAAATGAATGGCAGGAAGAGGAGAGCCATTGTTGAATGGTTGTAATGATTTATTGATCATTCCAGGAGGGAATGGATGACTGTGTGCATGAAATTGATCGCAGTTCAGATGGAACTATCCACAGCTGAGAGTCCTTGAAATTTCCAGTAGGGATATTTCTTGACCAGTAGCACTGGAGCCCTGGAGAGAAATGGAACAACGTCAGGGACTGCATGGCAGAGAAAGGTGTTCATTTCTCGGGGTTGTGTAGGCTGAGGGGGGAAGAGAGATGGAAATTAGGATTGTTGTGAGGTTGGGAAACCTGAGAGCTACTTAGCCAACTACTGTGTATTTAGAATTGGCCTAGGACCCGTCCTTGTTGATTCATAACCCTGGATCGGGGGTGACCTGTTGTTGAGAGTAAATGAACAACATTGTCTATGGTTGGGAGGAATGTCCTTGGTCTATAGCTAGTTGGTGAAATTTTACTTGCAAAGATAAGTGCTCTTTGTGTTTTATGTTTAATGTATTCCTCTATGTATTTAATTATATTTGAGATATGTATTCTAATGTGCCTGTCTACTGGTTATCTGTTGTGCATGGAACGATGTTTATCTCTTTTATGTTGTGGCATGGATCTTGTCTTATGCATGTGGTGTGCTTGCTCCTAACATTATTGAGAAACCCTTTTTCTTCGAATTAGAGATCATAGAACTGAGTCTTGGGACTGCAGTGTGCCTAGCCTGTGGGTGGTTGGGTGTGTTGCAGCCTATTTAAGTGGCGTAGCCCGACCTCTGGGTGGTTAGGTATGTTACAATAAGCCTTGTGATGATATGCATCATCAATCCTATTTTCTCCCAGAGCTTGTTAAGATCGAACAAGATGATTTTAGATCTACCTTGAGTGAGATGGTTGGTCACGTTGTGGCTCCCTTAGATACGCATGGTATTTATGCCAAAGGAAACATGGAGAATATTTCTCCTATCGTCGTGATCGACATCTCTCATATCCTTGGTAAAATTAAGAACATATATATTGGTGTGGATTGTTCTCCTGGAAAAATTCAGATCTACACTGATCTCTTCAAATAATTCTTAGATGTTTTTGCTTGGTCATATGAAGAGATTCCAGGGATCAACCCCAACATTGTTTAGCATGAGATTAAAACCTATCTGGATGCTAAACCTTTTTAGCAACATCTTAGAGATGCTAATCCTAGGAAGGCCCCCACCATTAAGGCAGAGGTAGAGAAGCTAATTAATGTTGGTTTCATCTACCCAGTTCCCTTGACTGAATAAGTGTCTAATCCCATTCATGTAAATAAAAAGAAAGGAACCATCCGTGTGTGTATGGATTTTAGAGACATGAACAAGGAATTTCCTAAAGATATCTTCCCGGCTCCTTTCATTGACCAGATTCTTGACGAGTTTGCGGAAAGTGAATTATTTTATTTTATGGATGGATTTCCAGGGTATAATCAAAACCGAGGATCAACATAAGATGAATTTTATTTGTCCTTGGGGTACTTTTGCATACCATAAAATTCCTTTTGGTCTTAAAAATGTCGGAGCAACCTTCCAACGTGCCATGACCTTTTCATTTCACAATCTTAAGCATATTGTCAAAGATTACTTAGATGATATCATTGATCACTCTCGCAAGAGAGTAGATCACTCCACTCACCTTCGATTAGTATTTGAGAGATGTCGTTATTATCACATTTGGTTGAACCCTCACAAGTGCATTTTATGCGTTAGGCCTGGTCGTCTTTTAGGATTCATAGTGTCTGAGCATGGGATCATGGTGGATCCTATGAAGGTTGAGGCAATAATTTGATTATCTCCCCCGTGCAACATTCGACAACTTCAAGGTTTATAGGGGAAGGCTAACTTCCTACGTCGTTTCATAGTGAACTATGCCAATTAACTAAAGGTTTCATGCGTATTTTGAAGAAGGACACTCTGTTTATATGGGATGATCAAGCCCATGAATACTTCGATGGTCTTAAGAAAGCTTTGGTATCAACGCCTTTGTTGAAGCCTCTAGACTAAAATAGAGAATACTTACTTTATATCACCACGTACGAAGGGACGGTTGGCATGGTTTTAGTTCAGGAGGATGATGAGCTCCATGAGCACAATGTCTACTATCTCAATTGAAACCTAGTTGGTCCTTAACTTAAATACTCTCACATAGAGAAGTTGTTCTTGGTCGTCGTACATGCGGTTCAGAGATTACGAAATTATATCTTACTTTGCAAAACTATCATGGTTGTGGATATCAATCCATTTCAATACGCCCTCACCAGGCATATCATAGGGGGGAAATACAATAAGTGGATTTTTATTTTGCAATAATTTGATCTCGATTTTGCTTCTGCGAAATCTAATAAATCGCTAGTTTTTGCCGAGTTTATATCAAAATTCCCTCGACTAAATGATGACATTTTTCATGAAGATTAATTCACAGATGAACACATTTTATTTATCTCATATTCAAACCCCTAGTATGGAGACATTTTGATCTATCTTCAAACCTTGAAGCTACCCCAACATCTGTCGAGAGACGATCGACGACGTATATGTCATCATGATAAAAACTACCTTATTATTGGTGACCCTCTATATCATTAACGGGTAGATAATATTTTACGTCATTGCTTGACTCACGATGAAGTTGAGGTTGTTCTCAATGAATTTCATAGTGGGGCATGTGGTGGTCATTTATCTGGGCTTGCGACAACCCAAAAGATTTTGCGAGCTAGTTAGTTTTTGTCGTCAATTTTTAAAGATTGAGTCGAAGTAGTCAAGAAGTGTCACCCTTTCTATGTGTTCGCTCGGAAAATGAGCACACACCCAACCCATCTTCACCCAGTCGTCATTGGCGGTCCCTTCACCAAGTGGGGGGTAGATTTTATGGACTATAACCCAGCTTCGGCTGGGGCGACACTAGCATATTATCGTGGTCATGGATTATTTTACTAAATGGGAAGAGACCATATCTACTATTAAATCTGATGGTAAGACTGCATCATTCTTCGTGTTCAACAAGAATATAGCCCGATTCAGAATCCCAAGAGAGATTGTCACTAATCATGAAAGTCACTTTCTGAATGAAATGATGAAAGAGTTAGCATCGAAAATGGGGTTTAAGAATGGTCAATATTCCCCTTACTATCCCCAGGAAAATGGACAAGTAGAGGCAGTGAATAAATCTCTCAAGACCGTTTTGCAAAAAAAATTAAGCCAGAGAAAATATGACTGACATTTGATGCTTTACCTTGCACTTTGGGAATAGCAAATCTCGATAAATACTTCCATTAGTTTCTCTCCTTTTCGGTTAGTATATGGTGTGGAGTCTATTCTTCCCATTGAATGTGAAATCCCTTCCCTTAAGTTGGAAATTGAGCTCCTACCTGACACATTCGATCTTGACGAATGCCTCGTGCACCTAGCGCACCTCGATGAGAAACGTCGATACGTTGCAACGACTATCAAAGTGAATAAACAAAGTGTTAAGGTTCAATATGATATGATAAGTCTATCTATCTCCAAAAGTACACTGAGGGTGACTTGGTTTCCCTTTATGACCAAGCCAAAGAACCGCTGGGGGAAGGTAAGTTCAACCCCATGTGGCATGGTCCTTATGATGTGTGATGTGTCTTAGAGAATGGAGCCTATGAATTAGAATATTATGAAGGGAATATGTTGGATGAGCCCAAAAATGGGCTCTACCTTAAAAGGTATTACGCTTGAGCCCTCAAACTTGGGTGTGACCTTTGTATACTAGTGTATCTTAGTGTATATACTTCTTTATCTCTTCCTTTGTGTCATCGACTTTGTTATCAAGTTTTCCCTTAGTTTGAAGATGTCAACGGAGTCTTTGGTTTACTTAGGATTCACAGACGGTGCCAGTTTTCATACGTGGAACATGGATTCAGTTGCTTAGGCCATTTACTCACCCGAGGGCCAATTAGCGTCTTCAGGTGGCATTTGTCTAGAGTCATCAACGAATAATGTGGCTGAGTATAGCATCGCTAAAGAGATATTACACGATGCCATTTCACATGGTGTTCGATATTTAGAATTTCTCCTAGAATCCCAGTTAGTCGTATGTTAGTTGAACGACAGTTATTGTGTGTGAGATCCTACTCTACTCCTATGATTCCTGCTGGTATGACTTTTGGAATGATACTTTTATTTTCTTACTTATAATCACATCCCTAGAAGTTCCAATCATGTATTTGATGCATATGCTAATTATATTTTAGATTGAAATTTGTCACATAACTAAGAAAAGAAAACACATTCATACATTTACACATTGTAACATATATAAGTAAAGTCGAACACCAACTTTTTATATTTCATCCTTTCGAGTTCAAAAAATGGTGTCATAGTACAAAATGGGGCTCACACCCTCAAAATTACATATATGGTCGGTATATAGCATGACCATGGCATCTATGCCTGTGGCCCCGGATGTGTATCATGATAGCACACTATGATGTTTGCAAGATGCCAAAAGAGTCTCACTCATGCATAGGGTACACCCACCACCTGTCGTTGCATCGCCTCTGGCATATCCTCCACTTGAACCATAGGAATCCTATGTGTCAATCGAGACAGGTTCCCTGCATATTCTGTAGCACTCTCTCGGTGTCCCCTCCTAGTAGCTCATCTCCTCAGCCCCTTCATCGATTTCATGGGAATCCCTCTAGTCGTCGCGGACCTACATCTCTGCAATAAAGCAATTGTTAATACTTGATACCATGCAAAAATGTGTTTTTTATTTTTCCTTTATCAAAATTCAAAAACACAAAAAAATGAAATATGTAAAATTATTTCTTACCAATATCACCATACGTGGAACCTTATGGAAAGGCATGTCAGGATCCCCTCTGTAGTCGATCCCTCCGTAAGGATAGTCATCAATGAATATGACATGTAAGCGCCACCAGAAAAAGAAATCATCATTGTAGGGGGTTGGCACCCTACCACCTCCTAGCCTCCTCATCACATCAGTCCACCATGACATGTTTGGGTCACATAGTTCGTGTGGAGTAATCTCTAATCTAGGGCTCAAACCTGGAACCATCTCAAAGAAAAAAATACAAAGGATAGATGCAAATCAAAAATTTCTCATTCGTCCTTGTTTGCAATTTATCAAATAGCTCTTCATGTTAGCCGACAGTGAGGTACACCAGTCATAAAAACAAGGTCTCAAACACTCCACCACGTAGAATATGAGTGGCCTTGATTTCTGGTGCAATGAGGCCGACCCCAAAATCTATGTGAGTACAAGAACGACGATATTTAAACTCAAGTTCTCAATCGCCCTGATAGGGAGTTGGCTCCCTACTTTATCTATGCCTGCAACACAATGGATGGAATTGTACTCCTCCATGGTCATACCACCCCCAACCCCTTGGGCCTTGAGATTCACTACCTCGCCCCGGCGAGACAATCCCATAATAAAGTATATATCGTCCACTTCAATCCTCAATGGTTGTCCATCGATATTGAAGGACTTTGTCTCTGGATCCTAGTAGTTTACCAGTAACTGGAATAACCTCACCTGAGCCCGCATTCCTTTGAGAGCCCAAAATTTATAAAGGACACATTGTTTTAAATCTTTTTGGGCCCTTGCATCTCTTCCCACTGCTGCATATATCTCCTCATTCTCCCTTTCCCTCCATTTAATAACCATCCTATAAAGGAGAAACCATTTTCTTGTTCACAGAATTGTATGCGAGCTAACTTGATAACATTCACGTATAGGGCTTGATATACATGTGTCGATGATCTGTCACTCGTGTACACCCTAGCTTCCATATAACACCTTCTTATACTCAAAAAATGGGGACTCAAACTGAAATTTAAACCATTGAAATTGAAGGAGAGGGGATGGGAACTTAGTTGGTCCAGAAGGTTGTTGATTATGTTGATCGTATTTCCTACAATCAACACTTGAAGATTGTGGGAAAAATAGCCTAAAATGCACTATGTAGGTGAAAAAATTCAAATGGTATGGTAAAATGTTCTATTTTTACTATTAGTAGAAATCTTTTACCCACTTTCTATAGTTCTTTGCTATTTTTTGACCTTATGGACTAATAGCGCAGTGGAAAGACTTGGTTTTTAGTGGTTTTTCAAATATATTTTACGTTTTCCAGCATCGTACCCCCCCGTTCATGCCTTTGGAAGGCATATTCTTTCACCGACATATAGGATAGGTTTTTACTCTGCTTTTCGTTCTTGCATCATCCCATGACCGTGATCCATGCACCCTAGGTACGAACCCAGTTATTAGCGACATGGAACCTTCTCACTGTTACTAGAAGTGTCATTATTAAGTGGTAGAGGCTTGTCAAACATGGGTTCGCTAGTTAGAACCGTTGTGTCATTTGGTGCCTATGCATAATTTATTCCATCGGACCAAGAGTTCCTTATAGTCCTAATATGACTTTGCGTTCGAACCCCATTTTCTTACTCACAAGCATTCTGAACATTACCTATGGGACTCCCCCGAGTCTTGGTTAAGCTCTTTTCCAACTCCCCAAAAAATGAAAAGATTGACGAGTGAACTTGTCTCTTTCACACTCATTAAATGGTTTTGAAAGGACGCTTATTTGGTATAATTTTAACCCTTTTCTGGACCAAGTAGACTACTTATGAAAAACTAATACTCTAGTCACCATTGGCTAGAAGAGTTCTCTTGGGTATTATTTTATATTTTTTCAGACCTAGGGGACTAAATCTACGAAAAATGACATTTTTTGGAGTTAAGTTGTAATTGCATTGCATCATCCTGCCTGCATTATTGAGCCTATTTCCAATTCCCGCTTTCTCGTTATAAGCCTCTTACCTCAGTAATTTGCATCACTTGCCAAGCAGTGCCTTCCATATATCCTTTCCAGCTTGACACAATGTACCCTTAGAGGAAACATCCCCCCGAGTGTCTGTGTCCCACATGCACTTCCTTGCATTGAGCATAGGTATGTTCCATTTCTTGGAATTAGTTGCTTACTCGCGGGACTCGTTTCCTCTCCTCTATCATAACATTTGTTTTCACCTTATTATCTCATAACAGGCGGGAAAAGAATATTATCTCATATCGGCAGCAGTCATGTCACCTTTGAACAAAGAACAAAATTTTGAGTCCATTTTCATCCAAAGTTTGGTTTTAGCATGACCTTAGGAAGATGAGCTCATTACTTAGAGTTTACTCCTTTGACTAGTTATTCTTCCAGTCCCTATGGAGAATTTGTCGATGCCTCCTGCATCACAATTTTTTATCAATGATCATTATCATGTCTATGTTTCCTGAGTTATCCATATGTTTCATGCACTTGTTCAAAGGAATTCTATAAGATTGTGTCGGCCATTTCTCAAAAATCTTGACTTTCCATATCAGTCATACCCTCAGTTTATCTCAAAGTCACATGAAGTTGTTGTCCTACCATGCACCATGGGCCTACTTTCATTATGGGTAGGTAAACTTGAACCCAATAGATGGCATTTCCTCATTGGTCACTAACTGGGGGATTTCCCTTATGTTCGACGACAATAAATGTATTCACATATTGAGATTCATGCAGTGTCTTGGATTTTGTTAGCCTTATTGGTGGTTTCCTCACCTTTGTCAGAAATTTTCCTTATTGGCTTATATTCAGAGGGTCTCTTTCATGCACTACTTTCATCCGGTGCATGTGAGGGATGCACATGGTCGTTGGTTCGTGAACATCCAATTTGTCTGAGAACCTCCTAATCATCAAGCTATTTATTTCTACCTCATGCTGGATGATGAGAGAATCCTTAATTCTCTCCTTTTAGCGGGTATCCTTCCATCGACTTCAACTCATCTATTCTGGAAATGAGACCTAGAGTCCTATGAGTACATAGAGGCTTGCAGTCATCAGTGGTAGGTTCTCCTGCCATTGATAGTTGGGAATATATCAATGTCTCCTAATCGATGGATTATTCAAGTGTTCGACCCCAACACCCTTATTCACACTTGTAGAATGTATTGGGTGCCTTGATACATAATTTCATTATCGGTGGGTTGTCTCGCGTTTGTTAACGGTATACCTTAATGATCGGTAATCAAATGAAGTCTCATTTTGTTCGACCTCAACTCCTCTATTCGCATGATGTAGACTTGCACCTTTGGCGGATAGTGTAGAATACCTCCAGCTTACAGTAGCAACATTCATCATCTGTTGTTGTCTTTCATTGGACTAATACCTATATGACTTCAGTGATCATGGGGATCAGATTGTACTCCAAAGTCCATTGTATACAAATATCTTCAATTTATTTTGAGATTGGATTCCATTGTTCCTTGTTCGTGACTATGAAATCCTATGGAATATGTCCACTTTGTATTTCCTATTCATGGCCATGAACAACTATTTGATATATTTCCACATGGATCTGCAGTGTAATTCAAATTGGCAGCTAAGTGTACAAAGTCATTATGGATTGTAATATTCTTATGAGAAACTAGTACTTCCATATGAGTCTTCATTACTCCACTTCTAGGGATTATCATGTATTTCAGCCATCATAGATAGTCCTATCTCACACATTAGGGGGCATATGTTACAACAAATTTTGCCTCACTCCATGCAACTTGCTTGGATGGCCTTCCATTACCCTCTACAGACTTGAAGTCCCTTTTTTTTTCATTCCAGAGCCAAAAATGCACATTTTTCCACATATATGTGCCCTATTAGTTATACAACACACGTATACACAGGTTTCTCCACTACATCCCACATACATCGGGTTTGGTGCTCAAAATTAAAAATTATGTTGGGTTTCCATGCCATGTCATGAGATCCATGATCCTTAACCTTCCACAGACTGGAAACACTCTAACTTGGCCCTTCAGTTCCATTTGAAGGATACAAATTGAGCCATATCCAATCCTTGAGACAATTCAACAATTCAACTTTGAGAACAAAGACACTCTGGAGAAATCTCACTTCATATTGAGTTTGCATCCCTTTGTCCTTGAAAGTATGAACTCATTTTGTTTAGCCCCCAAGCTCTTCCTTATTTATGACGGAGAACCTCATTGACTCCTATATATGAGATTTCCTTTGTGGAGGATTGAAGTGATGGAGGCCCAGTTGGAGGGACTTAGTTTCTTGGTTCCGATATGTGTCGTTACAGAAGTTTGTCACCTATGTACTTATGTTGATTATTTTAATAGAAATACTATTTTCTCTTCCAATTGATATCTTGCAAATATTTGAATTATTATTCCATGGACGTATTTTTCATGTATGTTCATGGATTATGCTAATTTATATGTTGACATTATATATTATCACCATATGCTTGCGTATCTTGGTTGTTGAGGACAAGTTGCAAGTATAAAGCTTTGGGTTGCGTGCTCAACGATGTTCTTCTTCAAACGTCCAGACGAGGTAGGCTCTTAGCCTTGTCTTGTTAGCATTTCATTCATATAGCATACTTGGGATTAGAGTTAATTTATGCATTTCATTCCATCTTTTGTGGTTTACCCCTACCCATAGAGATATCTTCCTCGTAACAATTGGATTTTTTACTATCAATACCCATACCGATGTATAAACTTATGAATTCATCATCATGGTGTAAGTTCTCTATGCATCTTCCATGCTTTTGACTCTTTGTGCTAATTCTGTCCTGATCTAATCATTGTTAATTCTGCAAAATGTGTAGGCAATAATATTTGTTAGAAGAATTCATGCGACAACTTCATGAAAACTTTGCACAATTTTGTCAGAATCCTTTCTTCTGATTTCTTGGATGACGTTAATGTCCCAATTCAAAAATTTTGGGTGAATAATTGGACTCCTCTATCCAAAAAATTTCCATTGACTTCTCCCTTGTGCAATTCTAAGTCTTGTGCACTAAATTATGGTCATTTGGAATTCACTCAAATACCCTTTTACTCTTTCTTTCTTCTTTTTGAAGCTCGTGCACACATTGGTATTCAACACGTACCAATGCATGATGTCAATATTTAACATATACACCGTGTATCAGTATTATGCATGCACCATAAGTTTTTCTCCATGCAGACCCAAATTTTAGTGCGCACACTTGTGTACCATCGTTTTTTGCACATTTCAATGCCACACCCCACAATGTCAAAATTTACTGAACATACTTGCACATTCTTATTTTATGAGCACCATGGTTGCACTGTAATTCCAAATTCGACCACTCACTAGTCTGAATTTTTCCTTAAGTAGATACTCGGCCCATTCAAGCTCAGTGTTGAAACTGGAGCTCTGATACCAATATACAACATCCCTCGTTACGAGCACTAACAAAATTCCCTGATACCAATTTGTAACGTCCCCAGTTACCAACACTAACAAAATGCTCTGATACCACTTTGTAACATCCCCAACTTACTATTGAGAAATGCCACTCCAAAAATATAGTACACATATTCTACACTATAATATTAATCTAGGCAGAAACATGTGAGGTAACGTGCACAATCCCAAGATGGATCACACCACACAAATTTTCCTCTTCAAACATTATTTTTAACAGCGGAATTAACACATAATACAACTACATGTATAATCATTTAGAGAACACAAATATTATTGTGCGTGTAACCACTATGAACACATGATTACTACTACACACACAACCATTATGGTGTCACACGCAGATTCAATTCTCCTTGTGCGTGCGGATCTTCTTCCTTGCACACACAACAAATCCATCCTCTTGTGTGCACTGATTATTTCCTTGCGCACACGATAATTCTAGCCTCGTCTCGAAAAATCTTGACCATTATTACAAAATTAACTAACATGAATATTTAATAGCTATCATGCTCTGCATGTGTGATAATACATACTGAATAATAACATCATGCTTTATATGTGCAAACAACATTATACAAAATAATGACAATTGATCATATGCAATATCATACAGGAAATAAACCCATATCATACATAGGTAAATAAGCACATAGTAAATTATACAAGCACATAAAGGAAACTTGTTTTTTATAAAGAGTCACCAATTGCATGCAGAGCTCAAGCATTCCTCCCAACCATAGAATCTTATTGCTCATAAAATTTCAGCAACAGGTCACCCCTGAGCTAGGGCTTAAACTTCACAAGGGAAAAATGATTCTTAATGCTAAGCTAAGGTCTAATAATTAGCAGAATTGTTCAGTCCAAGGTGCCCCACTGCTGCAACTAGCCTACAATATCTCATTCCCCACATGCATATCCCATCCTAGGAAGTGTTCCCCTTCTCTGCTCAACAGTCCCTCAACTGCCCCACTTCCCTTCCAGGGCTTCAAGAACAGGCCAGACAGGAAGACTCGGAGCCCTATAACTAATGCCCAACGCGTCAAGGAACAATTCCTAGCAAATCTCTCACCTGGAGAGAATACTCATGGGCCTGAAAACCCACCTCTTCAACAACAAATCTCTCACCTGGAGAGAATGCTCATGGGCCTGACAACCCACCTCTTCGACAAAAAAGACTCTAGTTACTAGATGGAAACCCATTTCCAAGATTTTCTCTGTAGATAAGGTAATGTTCACCTCCCCATTTAGATGGTCTGACACCTGAAGAAAATGAGTGAATTTTTTTTTCCAAAATACACTAAGGTTCAACCATATATTTGCATGGTCATAATTGGACACTTGTCACCTTCATAATTATCTTTAGCCACTTGGTGACTCATTCCCATCCCATCGGGAATTTGGGATAAATAAATATCCATAAATTATACTTTTCGAAAATATTAAATAGATATTCCCTTGGACTTAGGCCCCTTTATCTTAGTCCCTCTCATAAACTCTTAGCCCTGTTTTCCCTTTTCAATGGAGTTTATCCCCTCATCTATTTTCATATGATTGGTGTGCACACAACGACGTGATTTTATTAGTAATTTGAGTGTGATTACATTTTACAAGGATAGACGCACTAGCCTTTTTGCATCATGGCTCACCAACCCAATAACCACACAAGCTCTCCAGCCTCAAATACACACACACACACACACATATACTCGATCCAATGTGCACTTCAAGTTATTACACCACCAATAACTAGGCTGAGGCGTATGTACTCCTCCAAGGTTTGGAATTGAGCAAGCAACAAGGCATATACTCTATTACCCTTCTAGGAGATTAAAAAATTATCATCAATCATGTGAGGTTAAAGTCTTTATCATGTGATATTCGTCTAAGTTCAATATTCCAACAAATCCAACAAGAGATACAAACCTTCAAAAGTCTAGTTTTTTTCCACATTCTCTGGCATAATAATTCAATCGCACTGCCAAGCCAATTTGGATATCAGAGACACGTTAGGGACAATGAGGATAAAGGGGAAACCCTCCCCGATTCATATCCCATGAGGAGATACAAGGGTATCATCCATGACCCATTCATGGTGCAATTCATCAAGGCATTCAATCCACTTTAGAAGCTTAAGGAAGGGACATGTGGAAAGGATTTTTGGACACGTTTGGGGATCCACCATTCACATGAGGAATGTTATATACCTACATCCTGCTCCCCCCATCCTAGTCTTAACCGATTATACCTCCCTCTCATGCATGTATGTGTTAATCTCCCCACATCAAAGCTATAATCACTTCGCTTGGCTTGCGATTGCATCGACATAATGGTTCATGTACTCTAGCTTCAGTGGTTGGAATCACCCTTGTCCCCATTGACATCATCCATAGGAGATTTAGAGCTTAATCCTACTTTGCATGGGTCGATTTCTTCGTGTGAGCATATCTCCAAACTCATGGATATGATGGGAGACTCAATTCATCCTCCCTGGATGTGGTTTCTCATTTGCTTGGGTTGTATTTTAACTGGGTTGAAACTGGGATCATCTCAGAAAAATTTGGAGAAATTTGTGGATATGCCCTCGAACTTACACTCGCTTGTTGAGACACTTAAGCTTATCCATCCTACAATCTTCGAAGCATTCAAAATTATGGCTAAGGGTAGTGTTGGAAGTTCCCAGAGGAGAAGGGAACCTTCGGAAGAGGACCAATCTGACCTTCTTATCTTGATTCAAACACTCTGGATCCAAGTAAGTGGTCTTTCAGCCCAATTTCTCACAACTTAAGAGATATTGGTGGAGCACAGGATGGACAACAATAATTCTAGGACAAGTGCGCTACTTTAAGGTCTCAGTTGGAGGATCTTTGTTTTCGGCCCAACTCCATTATGCCTTCTCTAACATTGATAGCCAATTCAGAGGGTTCCTCTTTTCCTGGTCCTCATCAACATATTATGAACCTGAATTCATCCCTTGATCCTGAATATGTTTCCTCGAGAAGCAAAGATCCACCAACCCAGTAATATCTAGATGAAGTGCTTTTGTATTTTGATTCTAGGAGTGTTTTACATGCTATACTATGGGAACTCCTTTGTATTATAGTCCCTGCATAAGTTAGTAGTTGATCTTCATGAAATCATAGTTAGTTATCAACCTATTTTATTAGTTTTTGAAATGGATGAATTTTTTATATGTATGCACTCTATCTGTGAGTTCTCTCACAACTTTTATAAATAAAACTTCCCTAGTTTGTGTGTGTGTGTGTGTTTGTGTGTGTGTGTGTGTGTGTGTGTATTAGTTTGCATAATAAGGGTGTATTGTATTGGGTTTTTCTAGTTATTTGTTTTGGTTTATGCCTTTAGAATGGAGGTGATTGGTTTTCTGGAGGAAGCAAAGGGGTGAACCCCTCCTCTAGCCCATTTCCTTCAATCTCCTCTAAGTCATGGCTCCCTTCTCTATTGTATTTGGAGGGCAGATGTTTTGAAGTGTGGTTAGGCTTTAGCTCGCTCTTTGTATTTGGAGGGCAGATGTTTTGAAGTGTGGTTAGGCTTTAGCTCGCTCTAGGAGGTGGGAAAGAATGACCCACTGTCATTGTTGAAATGGGTGTTGTGTATTGTATGATTTGAATGAATTAAAGAGAGGTGTGAAACATTGTGCTCGGGAGATAAATGAGACACAAGACAAGGAGTTATGAGGAAATTAGTATGTTGAGATCGCTAGAGTGATTTTGGGTAGCAAGTGAAGAGATACAATGATATCTAGGACCTATTTGTGATGGATACAACTCAACATATAATTTAAATCCACAAATGGTGGCAAGAGGTAGATGCAAATATGGTCATCCATCATAGGAAGCAATCAAAGATATGTTTATAATTCAACGTTGTGCAAGATTGAGTTAACAAAATTGCTACCCATTTGGGTATCTCGATGCCTAATGCCCACCTAATGCATCACCCTCTTGAGGCCCTTCTATCTACTAACGACACCACAATGAGTGGTTCTTCTCTCGAATTGACAAGGAATCAGGATTCCCTTCACTCTCACAAATCGAAACTAAATGAAGATGTATCAGAAGTTCGGGTTTGGCTATTAAAGAGGATGAGCGACATATAGAAGCTTAGGAGCAAGTGCTAAGGTACCCAAATAAAAATAGGAAGCCCACATCGAGCCTA
>JASDQU010372397.1:87127-109984 GCA_032191745.1 Picea mariana
TACACTTAGAAAACTATAAATCTTAGGCTATTGGGAGAATTGACTGGTTTCCTATATCTTTGATTGTGATGTGTCACAATACTTAGGAGTGGGGGAGGGGTTTCCTGAGCTAAAAAAAATGCTAAACATTACCCATCTGTATTACAAGCCCATGAGAAGAGGAAGTAGGATCTCTGTCAAATTTTGCCATATTGTCTTTTTACAATATATCAGGATATTATATCAACAGTCATTTGTCTTGGCATGATAATCTTTATACTATTGACATAATTTTATGTGTGTATAATTAATAAGCCTATTGTGCATTTTTTTTTATCTATGTTTTTATCTAATGTAAGGGAAAATTGCTTACACTTATCATACCGAGTCTTCCTCGCAAAGACACCATTACCCCCTCTTCTCAAATTCCTACACCTTCTTCTAAATATGACATACCTTCTACATCTACTAAGAAGCTTAAGCCTTCCTCTCTTGAACAATCTGATCAATTCCCAACTATTGAGCAATTGCAAAAAGAGAATGCTCAGCTGATCCAACATCTCGCTGAATGTGAAACCCTGGATCGCATTTGCACCATGAAAATTGTCCTTCAAGCAAAGGTAAATTCTCCAGGACATGAGGGAGAGGCCTCTAAAGCTAATCTACCCCCTCCTTCATAAGTATAGTTATGTCTGGCAACCCATTTTAGTTGCAGAGGGACCTACAAACTCTTAGGCATGGGGGAAATGATGACTCTGTGTTTTGCATGTTTTTTTTATGCCCGAATATCTTTTGCATATGGAAGTTATACGCTTTATGCTTTTATTTAGGTCTTTTTAAAGGTATTATCAAGTTTTGTGCATCAATTTGTCATGGAACAACATGAGGTATGTGTAATCGGTGTTTTGTAATGATTTTATGTTAGTTTATATTCCATTGAGTGATTACGATTTCCTAACATCTCTCTTTTGCTTGTAATAGGCCAAAAATGTGATCCAACCCTCCTTCCAGTCCTTCGTACAAACCTCCATCCAGACCTTCATTCGACCCTTTTTCCAGGAATTGAACTTCGAGCTCAATTTTTGGGATGATGAAGTTGAATCAGAAAAATTTGGCACATGGGTTTACTACCTAATATGCCTAATTAGGTCCCACATGGGTCGTTTCCTAAAATTGTGAACGGATTGAGAGAAGTTTGTGGTCCTCGATCCGGCCATCTAGCCCTCAATCCGGTACTCCATCTGGCACTCGATCCAGCACTCAGAGCGCAGTGGAGTTGGCGGTTAGCATATCAGCAGGATTCGATGGGCGAGTCGGGAACATGGGTTTTGTGCCACTCACACCCTCTAGCTATGGAACTCGTCACATTCAAGCTTGAGTAGTTGTAGCGGCCGCTATTTTGAGCGCACGAGGTTGTTGGACAAGATGCTTTATGTTGATGGAATTTAATGAATTTATGTTTTTAGAGAGTGTCGACCCTTCCAGTGATCGATCTCTCAAGCTCTGTATAAACTCTATAAATACTTGTTGCCTATGCCATGAAGAAACGGGGATTTTATATATACACATAGACATTATCTTCAACTTTGTTGTAAACTTTGTTTTGGTGATTAATGGCAATGTCACATTGATTTTGTGGCTGCATTTTTCCATTGAAGTAGTGCCACGACCTTCTAGGGTGCTCACCAGTGGTCTGGGTAACTTGTGCATACCAATATATTTATAATTTTGCATTTGCCTTTCATAACTCGCTAATTTTGAATTGCCTGTGTAAATCATATCATTGTGTATATCTATTTAATTTCGAATTGCTTGTTTAATATGTATCACCGTGTATATCTCTTCTAACTTGCAGCTCGCTTACTGGATTGTGTGTGTATCATAGAGCATTTGTGGACATCCATGTTTACTTGTTTTTATTTAGATTCCTAAGACCTTGCTTGCAGGTTGTAATTCATTTGCTTATAAGTTGTTTACTCCTAGCTTTGTTTTTGTTTATAAAATTGTAAATCATTCCATAGTTTGGTTACTTATGCAGTGTTTCTTTTAGCCACATCTACTCTATTAAATTAGGCCAATTACTTCTTGTAGATTTACATGAACTGTTCACTTTATTTTCAGCATTAGAATGCTAGGATTAGAGTTGAATTTGAATTATGATTTTTAATTATGTCCTAGTTACAATTTTGAGTTATGATTTTTAATTAGTACTAGTTATGAGTTTATAGATTTGCATAAATTGTTAATTTTATTTCTAGCACCAGAGTGACAGGATAAAAACTGATTTCAAATCTCTTTGCACAAAGTTTATAGACTGTAGCATATTAGTGTAAGGATAGGGTTTTCTCCCTGTAAGATAAGAGTAATTGTGAGTTTGTCTTAATATAGGGTTCACTTTGAAGAATTGATTTTGAAGGAGTGTTTACTTATTCAAAGATTTCTTGTTTATTCAAAGAGTTTCTCGCCTAGATTAATTGTTCATAGTGATAGGTTTCTCTTCAAGATTTGATTACTTAGAATAATGAGCTCACCATTCATAGCTATAGAATACTCTGTAAATTTAAATTAAAGCTCTTCATTATTTGAGTTTATTGTCATTATATTAGATTAGGCTAGGCTAGGCTAGATTAGAGCTATATACATGCACATACAGTGTTGGCACCTCGAAGCCTATGAGCCCCAGGTTGACAATTTAATGTCGAAATAGATAACATATATTTCACTCGACAATATTCCCTCCTCCTTTACTCCTTCTTTTGATCATCTTTTAACTGATTCAAGGCCCGGAGTCTCCCCTCTCTTTCTCCCCATCTTATGGTCTCATTTATATGTTCTTGTGTGACTTGTTCCTCTTGGAACACGCGGATAATTTCCATGAAATTCATATCATCCAGAGAATCTTCATCTCGTCGAGGGAATTCATCTTCTATGTGAGGTTCTTGGCATGGAAAGCACCAAGCTTTTGTGTCAACCATCCCAACTGGTTTTAAAGTATCTGGGGCCTTGGTTTCCAACCTGTGGCATCTCTATACTGTCTGGAAAACTGAGGTCTGGGAGCAATTTGATTTCTCTCTATAGTAGTCAAATGGCCCATAATCTGATTTTGCACCTGGGTAAACTGAGTACTCATTTGATCTATCTTTTGAGTCAAGAGGGCAATCAGATCAAGAGAATTGTTGTTGGAAACCTTAGTCTTTGCTTATGCCTTGACATGAGGGTACTGGAAAGGCTCCACCCTTGAATCAAGGAGATTCTCTTCAAATGTCGGCATTGTATTTATTGGCCTATGCCAATGATGTGGGATTCTTTTCCTTTAGAATGAAGTGAAATTTCCCTTCAAAAGAGTTCATATAAAGGAGACGAATTGTTGAGGCTGTACGATGTAATTTTGCTGGAATCAAGTTGTACAACCTATCAAATCTGGTATTGAATCCCTTCACTGTCTCATTCTCTTTTTTATTTATCTGATTGAATTTATCTCCAAGCATCCCACTGTCTTTATTTGTTGACCATCTTCTCTTAAATAAGTTGGCAAAAGCTTCATAGGACGTGATACGATTGTTAGGAAGGCCTATGAACCAATTAAGAGCTTCTTCAGTCAATGATGAGGTGAATAATTTCGTGGCTACATCTTCATGCTCAATACATGCATTTTCCATGTCTCGGCCCATAACATAAAGATGATCCTCAATGATGACTACATTATTTCCTGGGAACTTTGGAAACCACTTGTTAGACTCTTTTGGCATTGTATTGGGGTATCCCTGGATAGTGGACATGTCAAGGGGTTTGTAGAGGTCATTTTCCCAAGGGTAAGCCATTGGACCAAGGGGGAGGGTACCGTGGAAGAGGGTTTTGAAAATGGGAGACTTGAGGGGAGGCCTTGTTTGGTAGACCTTAGAAGGTTTGAACCTCCTTGGGGGAAAATGCTTGGAAGAGGAAAGGTTCTTGGACGGTGGAGTCACTGGATGAACTTCAAAAGGGGCTCATCAAGAAAGGTGGAAAGGGAAGGTCCCTTGGGTGGACTCTCCATGCAAGCTAGAGTAAAGGATTTGGGATAGATTTCCAAATTATCGTTAGGGTTTGAAAGAGGATTCAAAATCCTCCCTGGGAATGGCGCCAAAATGTTATTGCACAAGTCGTTGGTAGGGAAAAGCCCGACCCAACCACCAATTGGTGACAACTTAGAGATAACCTACCCGTTGTCACCTTAGGAATGTGTTCTCGTCACTTTAGAGGTAATCACCTCAAGGGGGAAATCTCGGTGACCCTAGGGGGGATTGAGATAGAAAAGGAGATGTATGAATGGATGCCCCTAAATTTCAAGTTTCTATATGGAAAAGGGAGCTTGGAAATTATTCTAGAGGGTTGCTTAAGGTTGTCAATGATTTGAGTAACCTTCCAAGTGTGAATACCTGCCTTAGACACAAAGAAAACCAAGCATATGATATAATATGTTAGTTGGAAAAGCAAGTTAAGATTGTTGTCCCTAATTGCAAAAAACTTCAATGATACATATCATCATATATAATATAATAAAGGCTGCAAAATAGATGCTAAAAGTATAATTGAATAACCAAGAGAAAAGCTAGTGAAAGGTAGCTTAACTCAACAATGATAAAGCAATACTTTAGCACAAAAGCAATGTTGAAACAAAAGCTTACTGCAGTGATATTTATCAACCTTGTGGTTGTAGAAAACCAAGCTTTATAACAAAAAAAAACAGCCAATGAAAATCACTTCTAACTAGCTCAAAAAGTGTGTTAGGGTTAGTAGTTTGTTAGGGCAAAGTTGTAGCCAAATCCTAGGGTTAGTTTAGGAGTTATCTAGGGTTAGAGAATTATTTTTCTGCATCCCTAATGGTTGTAGGTTATTTTTGTAATAGAATCAATATTTAGTGGATGAAATAGGACACCTCAATGAGGCAATAAATCCTAGGGCTCAAGAAACAACTTCCAAGTGAGAGAAACTCAAAACTTGAAACTTTCACGTTTACCAATGCAATGTTTTATTTCTCCAATGCAACAATTAGTGCCTTTGATTATGGGTTAATGGGGTCAAAAGAAAAGAGCTAAAGCTACTACCTCCTTGGGGGTATGAATCCTCTTATTCCCCAAGGCAAGTAACCTTATCTAGGGTTTAAAACTAAGGGGTGTATTCCCTTATACTTCCTTAGAAAACCCTTGCAAACAAGAATTCTATGCTTAAAATTATGATGGAGCTAAAGTAGGGGTGTATGCACTTACACTCCCTACCTAGCCTTAGAAAAATCAACCTTGATGCTTGAATTACAAATGATAACAACAAGTAAAAGGCTCACCAATCCAAATAGCAACAAGATGGACTATAACATGCCAAGATAACCACCACAATAGTAAAAGAATGACCTCCAAGAGCTAGCGCAATATCATCATCAACTCCACAACCAAAGAAAAACTATATCATAGCACAAGATAGAAAAAAGACTCA
Organism: Picea mariana; assembly: GCA_032191745.1. NCBI lineage: Eukaryota > Viridiplantae > Streptophyta > Pinopsida > Pinales > Pinaceae > Picea > Picea mariana. The sequence goes on from JASDQU010372397.1 coordinate 92,576, forward strand.
AGGGTAGCAAAAATTTCAATTCAATGCTTCTCACAAATGAGAGAGTTATGTTTTAAAATGAGATCTTATGATCTCTATTTATACAAAATATCATTGACATAGTTTGTCCACATTATCAAGGGTAAAACATAAGACAAGGGGTCCACAAACCTTATCTTACCCCTTCAAACAAAGTAATATTAAAAATTCACTTTTACACAAAATAAACCATGGCATAAGGTGGCGTCGCCCCTTTAGGAGACGTTTTGACATTAGAAGCAAGTCGTTGGAGTTGGAGATACATAGTTAGGCCTACAAAGGCCACATGTTTCTCATCTAGTCCATCTCCTCATGGTCAAGGTATTCTTCCCCTCAAAATGTCCATGCGTCAATGAACAACATCTTCACCACCAAACCCTAGTCCTTTTATGTGACACCAAGCTTCCAATGAGGCGTGGTGCCTCTCCTAGGAAATTTGTTTGGCATATGAGGGATATATTATGTCTCTCAAGTCATATTCTAGGCCTCCAAAGGTATATCTCTCCCATCTGGAATGCGGGCCCTTGGAATCCAACCTGTAGGCTTCAAGCCCCATGGAAGCCCAAGTTAGGCTTGTTCTCCCAAAATTGTCCACCAACTAGGTCCTGCAAAGACCAAAAAGCACACCCTCCAAGGATCTCAGGTCATAATATCTTGGTGAGTAAATCAAATCAATAAATGAGCCACCTAAGAATGTGCATCAAATATTACCTGGTCAAACAAGTAAGTGCTCAAAGACATTATGCAGCTTGTCAAGCTTGGATATGGGAGGGTTGACGAGGCGTCCTATTGGGTAGATCTTTCCCTAGGTCAAGGAGTGTTTCCCAAGTGATCCCTTTCTAAGCCATGTGGAGTAGATGAAGTGGTTATGGGTCAAGACTCACCGGGCATGGGGTTCATGACATACAAGGGGTTGTAGTGTCTCATTCATGGGTGCCTTTGTAGAGGGTGTGTGGCACCTTCATTTGCAATGCATTTTTTCTAAGCCCATCCTCTTTCCATTCTTTGTTTCTTTCATGTTTTTAAATGACGAGTTGAATGTCATTGTCCTGGAATGGTGTCCAGATCATGACAGTGTCACTCACAAATACCTTGCATAAATGATAATTTTGGCTCATGATGAGACCCCCTTTCTCTCAGTTGTGCAACTAGGAGCCACTACCCTGGTTTGGTGACCAGATGATGGTAATTTCATATCGCTATATACCCATTATCATGATAGGTCAGCTCATCATGAGACCTCCTATCCTCCAACTAACCCCCTAAGCATTCATTAGTATGTATTATTGTAGGTCCCACTTTTCTTATAGAGAAGCGCTTCATTTCTTTCTCGGGGGATCCCTGGGCGAAGCATCTAGAAGGTCTATATATAGGCTTTTATCTTTTTATCCAACAACAATCCCTCTGGGCCTTCATCCCCTTCTTCCCATGGAATGAGGGACAACCCCTTCTTGGGTACACCCTAAAATCCCAAGAGATAAGGAAATGGGGGGGGGTTAGGTGATGGAAAGTGGTAAGTATGGATGGGAACAGTACGATCGCTCTTCAAGGGAGTTCCTAGTAGCAAACCCATTCCCAAGGAAAACCACTTATTAGGGAAAAATGTCAACTACAAGGTGAAACGAGGCAAAAGGCATAATGTCCAAGCATATGTGATGAAATCTAAAGTAGTCTAAGATATAACATACTCAAAATACCTCAAATATTGAAATGACACTCACTATAATACTTGAATTGTACCTCATGGAGCAAGGACCAGTGCCTCCTGGAAGCCAGTTGGTGTGGTGCATGCCATTTGAAAATCCCGACCTTTGTGGTGGTGAGAAGGGTCTCCATCTGTGCAAGTGGATATTTTTGGTCATTTAATCTCTCGACACTTCATATCTGCAACCTGAGGGCCTTGAGACATAATCTCCTTAGTTATCCCACAAAATGGGGATAACATGGCCCAAGTTCAATGCCTTGTTCTCATTCTTAAATGTTTGATATAGTTATTCTTGTGTTGTGTCGAGAAAGTGGTTAATGTGAGGTTCATTGTACCTAGAACCACTTTTCAATTTTAGTACATCTTTATAGATTAGAGAAGGCCTAGTGTAGTTGTGCCAAAATTTCTACACTAGTCCCTTGAATGCTTCAATTACCTTTATGTTAGAATGAAGAAACCTACTAGTTAAGGCCCAAAAATTTGTTTGTTCAATTGTGTCAGGATGTTCTCTTATAATAAAATACTTTTGAATGGTTTTGACATTCAATTTAATAAGCTTAGATGTTGGCTTGAGAAAACAATGATTTGATTTTTTCTTGTACTATTTCTTGCAACGAGACACGATGACCTACATTACGATCTTTCAAATGTGTTTTCTTACCAATTATTCTCAAATCATCTACCAAGATTCTAATGATATGATTACTTGGTTTTGATTATTTAACATCTTTATCCCTACCCATTTTCTATCAACAATGAAACACCTAGATTTCAACAAAGTTAAAAATAAGGGGAATTTATCTACATCACATTGTGATTCAAAGTAATTATTAACTATTTATTTACTCTGATAACCAATATCTCATCTAGATAACTTACCTTCAAGGGAACAGTTGAGGCTTTAATTCACTTGGACACAATTAGGAGTTCTTCAATGCACTTGGGACAATGGGGGTAAGGAAAATACATATATATGGAACATGTCACCATGAGTTTGTGGTGATAGACTAAGAGTTTTTGTCTCTTCATTCCCTTGCTAGTAAAGAAATGGTGGTGAGTGGACATGCGCGTGGGCAGTCTCAAGAATATCTACTTGTTGAAGAAGAGATTGGACCCTGGGAAAACAGAACTCCTTGTGAGCGAAACCATAGAAAGGAAGGAATATCATAATTTGAGGATTGTCTCATCCTCAATCTCCTAGATATGTCATTGACCTGCATTCAATGACAAACCATCGTTGGAATGCATATCTTACAACTCATTTTTCTTCTTGACAACATGATGAAAATAAATTTGGTTAAAAACAACTACAAATGACTGGATCTCCTCAAAAATAGGCCTTAAACAGAGGTTTTCTAGAGAGAAGACTCCTTGCATCCAATTAATAACCACTAGGGAATCCCCAAATATTTTAAATTTTACAACATATTTTCCAACCACAAGAAAAAGAGTTAACTTAATATCCATAAATTCATCTATGTTTTGTGGTAGGAGGGAAAGTTCCCAATACTTTAGTCCTTTCCTCAACTGCCCACTCCGTGCTCACTTTTCCAACCTACAGAAACCACAAGATACTATAAACTTACAATATGGAGATAAATCAAGGTGGAAGAACTAGAAACAAAATAAGGGTTTTCGCATGTAGAGCCTATGTGGGGTATAAGAGCTTTTTGATAAATTGATTTCAGAAAAATTTAGATTTGAGTATCATATTTTAAATCATGTTGTTGAAAGAATGCAAGCTAGTTCAAATATTTTAGTTCTCTATGCCTCAAAATACCAATCATGTTATTTTCTAGCTTCAAATGTTTTGTGGTTGATGATGACTTGCATTGTTTTTCATCTTGGAGGTTTTATTAATACAAATTTCCCCCCTTTTTGCCAAAAAAAAGATATTTAAAAAAAATGGGAACCTCTTGGTTAGAGGTTACTCAGAATAAATTCACTACATCACCTACATTTAATTTTTCCATCACATTTACTGTTAGAAGAGGGTGGCAATACCTTGTCGACTCAAAGTACATTAATCACTTGCACTAAGATCGAATACATAAGATATAATCAATCTACCAGCTCTTTTAACAAGGAGAGTTTAACCTTCTCACCACATATGGCACCACATATACCCCAAGTTGCCTCTAGACCACAACCCAATAGACGCTAATAGTAGATGATAGATATACATACAAGCAAATTATTTTAGATAATTCTTTGTGGGTATGACATATGATATATATTAGTTTATAACTTCATAGGCTACCCAACCTTTGTATGTTATTCTTGATATAGCTTAATTGTTTTTTTCGAAAAAAAATGCATCTTATATTTCATTCATACCCACTAAGAGAGGCATCATACAATTGTACATTACTTGGACAAAGCAAATACATGTGAGCTTCACCTCCAAATATAGGCAAGAAGAGCCAACATGCTTGCTTTGGTTCCCACTGCAAGAGCGTAGTTATTTTCTAAAAATTCCCTTTCTAGCATGATATCGAATGACTAAGTCAGATTTGCCAGTTTGCAATTGACACCAGTGTAACATGGTAGCATCTCCATGAAAGGTTTCCCTGCAATGTCTTTTCCGTAAGGAGATGCGTGTTAAATGTGTGTTGTCCTATATGATTTGTCTTGCTTGTATAATCATCCATTTGTCCCCAAATATGACCCCTTTCCAGTCAATGAGGTCCATAAAGAGTAAGGAATATTCAACTGCCATCCTTTCTAAAAATCATTTGGCTAACTTACAACCCCATAGGACATGTTAAATTATATTAGGATTATGTCACATTAAACAACAACGATCTTTAAATTCAGAGTGATGAAGCATCTCTTTGATTGCATTATAACATCATTTTATGGTCCACCTTGGCTTGTTTCTTGATTTATTTGATTTTCATGATCTCTTTCTAGCTGTAATTATTTTTTGAAGAATTATTATAATAAATCAGTGCCCAACTAAAGAGGACCATCTTCAACTTTATTCTCCTACTTATTTTTTACCTCCTCTTCTTGACGTCAAAGGTGTCTCTCCTTGCTTCTCTATTAATGTTGCCAAACCTTCAACCTTGTGCTCCCCCAAATACTTATTTTGTTTTTTAAACTTCTACTTTGGTTCAGATCCAATCCAACAGTTCCTTTCTTTATCCATTTATTGTTACTTAGATTTTTCTTTTGGTAATAGTTTGTCATGTTTCCTTCCTCTTATAGTTGTATGGATAGGGTGAATGTTATTCTTTGATTGCTCTTCAGTAATATAGGTGCAGTCCTTTTGCCTTTTCCTACTGTCCTCCATTTCAGTATACTTGTCTTTAAGGCCTCTTGTTTTTCCTTTGTTGAGTTTCTTTCCAGATGGCAGTGTTTCCAAATGGATTCTTGCATGTCAATGATATATTTTCAATCTACTTCTTACTTCCAGGGATGATCAGGTTGTTAGAGACTAATCCTAACTTCCCTTGTTGTATTACTTGTCTTAGGCACCTAGTGTTGGACACACCAACTACACTAAGATGGGGGGTGGGGGGGTGGTGAACAGTGTAGGGATCTTTTTCCCAAAACTTCCCTTTTTCACAAAACTCATTAGTTAGCAATCACCATTAACTCATTAACCATTGTTTTCTTTTATAACCAGTTAAATGTGAACACATATCATCAACATATATTAGCAATATATCATCAACAAATCATCACCACAAGGAACACAAAGAACACAGGATGTATATACAATTTTATTTTTATTACGGACTTCAATCCTTGGGGTTTATCAGCAACAACTGAATAGAGTACAAATCTACAAGAGCATCGTCTCTATATGCAAGACTCAGCTTACATCCTCAACACCAGTTGAGATGAGGCAACAATCCTCCACATATATCAATCTGTCATAGGTACGCGACCTGTCAGTAGTGCAGCAAGTGTATGTACACGCCCTACCAGTAGTACAACCTGTGTATACACGCGGCTAGTATATACTACATCTTGCATATACTTCTAAGAAATTAGGGTTTTTCTTTTCATCACACACTCAGCTCCTCTGCAACCTACAGTCACATTCTCTTCTGTCTTTGATTGTCCAATCTGACCCACAGTCAGTCACAACACATCCAATCTCTCCAACAACTCACTCATGCTCCTCAACCATACAATATGAATGACACACAATCATGTATAGGCAATCAACATACTATAGAAATCACATCAATACTAAATCATAAGAGTGTTGCTCACTCCATCAACCAACGCAAACCACATCATAACAACCATACTAATAATTCCTTAAGCATTCACCACACAACAAACAAGAGTATCCATCAAGACAATAATGCAACCATACCAGAGTTTCTATGGCAAATCTGAGCCCATAGAATGCAGATCTGGAATCTGCTTCAGTCTTCAAGATCTTATCATCAGCTCAAACACAAGTCTTCATCATTTCATCCACTGTACGTGCCCTGTCCTCCTTCAACCCGTGTGTACGCGCCCTGGCCCACTACAGCCTATGTATACCTCAGAAACTAGGGTTTTTGAACCTCCGAGACTTTTGTCATCATGATCTCAGACTTTGTTGAAACTTTGATGCATTCATGAGATCCTTCATACCCTCTCTCTCTCAGAATAAATCTTCAATCATGCTCAAGAGATACACACAAAAGATACACAAGAGATCCTCCAAAAATGTACATTTTACAAGAGACCCTTGCCTCTTATTTATACTCTTCATCTTCTAGGTCACTTAACCCACTTCTAGGTCACTTAACCTATTTTCCTCATTTTAGGGTTAACCACTTTCTATAAATAGAAAGTTCTCCATTACTATATCATTTAAATATTCCTCCTTGACTTCGTCACCTCACTTTATCATTTAAATAATCTTCTTTGATTTTGTCTCTTCACTTTATTATTTAAATAATCCTTCCTGACTTTGTCACTTTACTTTATCATTTAAATAATAATTTCTTCTTTGCAATCTCTTTGACTTATTTGACCATTTGGGGCTTCTAGCCAACATATGGGGGTTCTCCATCTTCGTAAGGCCATAACTCTCAAACCATGAGGAGTTATGTGACATTCCACATACCACCGGAAATGGCATGACAATCACTATCTATCTAGGATAGTTTCACAAATAGCTCCATTGGTATTCATCTCATTATTCCACATATAAGCATGGGTTATCCACCCATACTTCAAGGATAGCTCAACCACAAAGCGTCTTCCTGTGGGGGATTTCACCATAAGGGGACCACTTTGGAGTTCATCCGTTTGTGCACCTTATCAAACATGATAAGACTATAATGATCAATATAACTATGCATCATATATCAAAGAAACCACATCGATCCATATTCATCTTTGCATCATGTATCAATGACAACTCATTGATCCATCTTCATTTTTGCATGACATCATATGCATCATATACTTGACATATATCTATTCTCATCAAGGACAATACATATTACATTTGACATCAATCATCAATCAATCAATCATTTGGCATTAATCAATCACTTGACATCAATCAATGAAACCATTGGCATCAATGACAACATGATCCAACACCTAGACGTTGGTTAATACATCCCAATGCATTTTTCCTCACTTTATTTGACTTTCTAGAGCGGGTAGGAGACATTTTCCTTGTTTTTAGGGAGTTTTCCTTAAATTTAGAGATATTGACATGGAGTTAGTCTTAATTAATTTAATTAGAACTCCACTTAGAGAGTCCTTTCCAACCTCCATGCATAGTTTAAACACCTAAAGGAAGGAGAGCACACTTCCTCCTTAAATCAAGGAAATTGTCATTTGATTTTAGGGATTTACCCCCTTTCTTTAGTAAACTTTGCAAGTTTAGCTAATCAGTTAGTAAATTCGCACGTTTCATCCTATCATACTCATGTTAGGTGTGGGTTATCTATTTTAGAGGTTTAGGCATGTGCTTTAGCCATTTTTACACTACTTTTAGTGGAAGTTGCTATTATTAGTGACAAGATCAATTCCTCTCTACATATTGGATTGATCTCATTGTAATTTCAATATATTGTGAATACATTCATTCTTGTGGAGTAAATTCTTCTCTATCTCTCTCTTCTTTGTTTACTTGCAAATTCATTGGAATAGTATTATTTTTCTCATCGAATTCTAGATATCTCGGGTCTCGGAATTTTACATGGTATCGGAGCCTCAGGGAATCTGAGGGAGAGTTATACTAGTTTTATTTGCAGGTGAAAGATCATCAGAGGAAGAAAAAATCAATGGATCAACACCTTCAACCCAAGCATGTTTTCCTAACTCCGTTCAACTACTTTGAATGGAAAGCCTAGATCACCCTTGCTCTCTGAAGCAAAGGTCTCTATCGGATAACAATGGGTACGAAAGTTGAGCCAAGGAATGTTGTGGAAATGGAAAAGTATTTCAATCAAATGGATGAAGCCTTTGGGATGATATGTCTCTCCATATCAAGAGAATTGATGTTCCATGTCAACACCGCATCATCCCCCAATGAGGTTTGGACCAATTTGGAAGAGTTGTTCGGTAAATAGGATGAACTTCGAACCTATAGTTTGGAGAACGAGCTCATACGTCTGAATCCGTCAAATTTTGATTCTTTGAAAGAGTATTTTACAAAATTTAAATAACTTTTAGTTCATCTTAAAGATTTTAAAGTAGTGAAAAAAGATGAGCAGCTCATCCTTTCCATTCTCTCAAAACTAGGTCTCGATTATTCAGTTTTTGTTTCCTCATTTCATGCTTCAAAATTAACAACTATGAAGTGGAAAATGCCCTCTTTAGATGATTTTATTGAAGAAATAACTCAAGAGCATGAAAAAATAGTTTCCATGGGATCCATAAAGGGTTCTAGAGATAATTCTCTTGCAGCAAATGAAGCAAGCAAACCGAATTTCAAAGATCGGAAAAAGGGGGAAAGCAAAAACCCCGAGGCTAGAAAGGAAAAGTTCTCGAAATTGGAGGATGAATCTTCTTCAGATCACAAAGGGAAGAAGAAAAATGAAATATATAAATGCAACTATTTTAAAAAAGGTTATCATCCTGAAGATTCTTGTATGAGGAAAAATATAGATGAGATGGCGAAGATGCTACAACAAAACAATCTCATGGTCCTAGTAAATGCAAGGAAGAAGAATGAAGAAAAACCGACCGAAGGAAGAGGAAAAGCTCGCGATGGTCACGCTTTGATGGCTGTCAAATCCTCCCCATCCACTTGGATCCTTGATTCAGGTGCCTCGAATCATATGGTTTCAAATAAAGAATCATTCTCGTCCATCGAGGAGTGCACAGGACCTTCTATTCTCATGGGAGACGACACACCGGATGAGGTATGTGGTAAAGGCATAGTTTCTTTGGAAGGGGGATATTTTGATAATGTGTTGCATGTCCCCTTGTTTTCCATGAAATTTATTTCCATATATCAAATCACACATTTAGGTTCCAGAAAAAAGGTTGAATTTTATTCGGATTCAGCGGAGATTTTGGACTTAAAAACAGGGTCCCGGGTAGCTCATGGTGTTGCAGATCATCACTCTCGGTTGTATCCCTTCTCTCATTTCATTCCCAAATATGTATGTACAACATTTTTGACTCATATTAATGAAGAGAGAAGGTTATGGCATGAGAGATTTGGGCATCTTAATTACAGGTACTTGCATCAACTCAGCAAAGAAAACATGGTAATCGATTTGCCTCAAATCAAATTTTCCAATGGGATCTGTGAGAGTTGCATTCTTGGTAAACATCCTGAGAAAAAATTTGAAAAAGGAAAAGCATGTAGGGAATCATCACCTCTTGATATGATTCATAGTGATGTCATGGGACCCTTCCCCGAGCCCTCAATTAGAAAATATCGGTATGTACTCACTTTTATCGATGACTACTCTCGCTTCATATGGGTATATTTTTTGATATTGAAATCTCGAGTTTTTCAATATTTTAAAGAATTTAAAGCAATCGTTGAGAATCAGTATGAGGGAAGGATTAATATCCTTCATAGTGATAATGGAGGTGAGTATGTTAACAAATATATGCAACAACTTTGTTCTGAATCGGGTATCGAGATCCAACATACAATGCCTTACACACCGCAACAGAACAGTGTTGTCGAGAGAAAGAACCAGACACTGAAAGAGATGGAAAATTGCATGCTACAGTCGAAATCATTGGCTTTGAAGCTATGGGATGAAGCCATAAATTGTGCATAATACATTCAAAACAATTTTCCTCACGAATCACTGAAGGGAATCACTCATTTCGAAGCTTGGTGTGGTAAGAAACCAAAAGTCTCTCATTTCAGAATTTTTGGTTGTCGTGCATGGGCCCATATTCCATCTGATAAACGAAGGGCACTAGAGACTCAAAGTGTTGAATGCATATTTGTTGGATACCCTGAAGGTGTCAAAGGTTATAGGCTACTACAAAATTCTATTGATTCACTTTTCATTGATCGAAGTGTGCAGTTCGAAGAGGGTCCACTACATGCAGTTTCAGATCAGCATGTCGGGGATTTTTTGGATGAAATAGTTGAAGAGGGTTTTGATGCTCGTTCAAAAACTTCAGATAATGATGATGAGAAGGTATTTGAATCAGATTCATAGGTTGATGACAAGGTCATGGCTGCTCTAGATCCCCTACTAGTCTGGGCCAAAAATAATTTGCATGATGTCGGTGAACTAGTTGGCAATCCGGCAGATCCGAGGAGGACTAGATCACAGCTTTTCGAGGCCCCCACTGCTTTGGATGACACAGAGAATTTGTTTCCCATACATTTCTATATGTCACTTGCAACAGATCCACATTCATATACATAGGCCACACGAAACCCCTTCTGGTAAGCTGCTATGGATGAGGAGTACAGTGCTCTCATGGAGAACCAAACCTAGGATTTGGTTCCACTTCTGAAAGGAAGAAATATTGTTTGATGTAGATGGGTATTTTGGACAAAGATGGCTGCAAATGGTGAGATCAGTAAGTATAAATCTCATCTTGTTGCTAAAGGTTACTCTCAGGTAGATGGCATTGGTTATACCGAGACTTTTGCACCAGTTGAAAAAATGGACTCCATCAGGCTAGTTTTGGCCATTGCGGCTTCTTGACACTGGGAAGTCCATCACATGGATGTGAAGAGTGATTTTATTCACGGAGATCTGAAAGAGGAGACATATATGGAGCAGCCACAGGGGTATGTTCATGACTCCTCTCTTGTATGCAGGTTAAAGAAATCATTATATGGGCTCAAACAGGCTCCTCGAGCTTGGTATGCAAAAATGGATTCTTTTTTGCTTTCTTAGGGATTTCATAGATGTAAATCAGATGTGGATGCTTATATGCTTCACCGTGATTACTCCCTTTTGTTGATTCTTCTATACGTAGATGACTTACTGATCACATGGAGTGCTTTATCAGAGATTTCATGGGTTAAGACTGCCTTGCTTGGTAGATTTTCCATGAGTGATATGGGTTTGTTGCATTATTTTCTTGGTCTTGAGGTATCACAGTCTACTTCAGAAATCAAGATGACACAAACCAAGTACGCATTGGATCTACTTGACAGGTTTCAGATGACAGTGTGTAAGCTAGTTGGTTCACCTTTTCATTCCGGGGTCATATTGGACGATGGAGTGACTACTCCTTTGGTAGACAGTACTCTCTATCGATAGTTGGTAGGGAGCTTATTGTACCTCACACATGCCCGTCTTGATCTCTCTTATACAGTGAGTGTTGTTTCCAGGTATATGCAGGAGCCCCATGAGCTTCATTGGAAAGCTACTAAGAAAATCCTTTGGTATGTAAAAGGCACTCCCAATTTTGGTATTTATTATGCAACTGATTTTTCCTTTATCTTCGGTTAGGTACACATATTCAGATTGGGTTGGTAATGGCATAGACCGCAAGTCCACCTCAGGGTATGTATCAGCTTTGGTTCTGGTCCACTCTGTTGGTCAAGAAAGAAGCAGGTAGTTATTGCTTTATCGACAGTAGAGGTAGAGTACAGGGGGGAAGTGAATGCCGCCACACAGTGTATTTGGTTGCAGGGTTTACTTTCTGAGTTTGGGATGCAGTATCAGATATCAACTGTCATATTTTGTGACAACCAGGGTACCATTCAAATATCCATTGATCTGGTTCAGAGACAGAGAACCAATCATATCGAGATACACATGCATTACATCCGGGGGTTGATTCATGATCGAGTGATTTCACTGCAGTACTGCCCCACTGAGCAGCAAGTTGCAGACATCTTCACCAAATCCTTTACTGAGAAGAGATTCTCTGACTTGTGGGATCATTTGGTTGTGGNTATTGAGTACTTAAAATGGCCTAACAGTCGGGACTCACATTTTCTTATTATGTCACTACAGTTAGGCTTAAGGGGGGGTGTTAGAGCATAATCCTAACTTCCCTTGGTGTATTACTTGTCTTAAGCACCTAGACCTTGGTTAATACATCCCAATGCATTTTTCCTCACTTGATTTGACTTTCTAGAGAGGGTAGGAGACACTTTCCTTGTTTTTAGGGAGTTTTCCTTAAATTTAGGGATATTGACATGGAGTTAATCTTGAGTTATTTAATTAGAAATCCACTTAGTGACTCCTTTCCAACCTCCGTGCATATTTTAAACACCTAAAGGAATGAGAGTGCACTTCCTCCTTAAATCAAGAAAATTGTCCCTTGATTTTAGGGATTTACCCCCTTTCTTTAGTAAACTTTGCATGTTTAGCTAAGCAGATAGTAAACTCACACTTTTCAGCCTATCATACTCATGTTAAGTGTGGGTTATCTATTTTAGAGGTTTAGGCATGTGCTTTAGCCATTTTTACACTACTTTTAGTGGCAGTTGTTATTATTAGTGACAAGATCATTCCCTCTCTACATATTGGATTGATCTCAATGTAATTTCAATATATTGTGAATACATTCATTCTTGTGGAGTAAATTCTTCTCTATCTCTCTCTTCTTTGTTTACTTGCAAATTCATTGGATTAGTATTATTTTTCTCATCGAATTCTAGATCTCTCAGGTCTCGGAATTTTACATAGGTTTCTATAAGTTGAGGCAAGCTGACAGTCCCTTCTCCTAGAACGTGTGCACAATTACTAGTATATTGAGCTATCGTCTTGTCTTTATTGAATTTTAAAACCTATAAAAGACAATCTCCATAAGGTATTTCACATGGTTTCAAAATCTGATCCATGTCATACTTCTTGGTATACTCTCCTACAGAGAGGTTCTTATGGGAGAGTCTTCCAATGGGTTGAGTCCTAAAACAACATGTCTCCTCTAGTGAACCTTGGGAACCCCTTCAAAAATTGTGCCTCTATCTTGTTGAACTAGAAAAACATAACAAACTACCCTATGGTAAGCATGGTTGTCAACTTACCTCTGTTGAATCCTAGAGGTTATGAACTTTTGAATCCATCTAACTACAGTTTGGTATGTAGGTCATAACTCCAATGATTCAATATATGAATCTTTCACCTTTATGGCTGAGCTATATGCTATACTAGGTCCAAAGGTCCATCTTTATTGTATTCCCTTCCACTTAATGAAAAATGCCATTCTCCTCTTGCTTTGAGGGAAATTTACTATTTTCAAAGGTCTTTTTGAGTAATTGTTGATTTTTGTTGGGAAAGAGAACCTTCTCTCCCCTTTCTTGTCTTAGGAGTAGATTCAAGTTTACTGAAATCGAAGATGTTACATACATATCCAGTAAAAAATCATACTCTCAGTCTAGATTCTACAAGATTGCTTCTAATATGTTGTCTATAATTCCCCTTGTTGGGTATGGCTCATGGGTTGATAGGTGTAGCTTTGATTTCAATTTTACTGCATTACTTTCAATTGCTACTTTGAGGCTCTACAAATTCTCACCAAGATCTTTTCCAGGGGAAGTTTACAAAATTTGTAGCTTTCACACAATGAACCTTTTTATGGTTGGAAGTGCTTTAAGAAGCATGCCCCGAGGGGATTCACTAGATTTTTTACTCCGGTGTTTGTTTTTACCTTTAGGTTAACCTAGAGTAAGGTTTGGAATCTTTTTTGTTGAGATTTGGTAGAAAGGAAGGTCTTCCACCATTGTGCAGCGTCCTAGCATGGTGGAGGACAATGAAACTGGGATGAGTTGACTAATTGAATTTTCCTAAAGTTTAACTTAAGAAAATTAATTGTTGATGTGTTATATTCTTCAATTGACTACTTGGGCACCTTTCTAAGGTTGAAAGTGAAAATAAATTAAGTGATGGTTGTTTAAGTGATTAACCAATTATAATCTCCTCTTGCACAAAGTCATACCTCATGTGCATGAATGACCCAATTGTGGGGCTATTTGCATGAGGAAGGGAGCCTTAGTTGTTGTGTGAGATTCCTCTACATGTTGTGTCTAATAATTTTATGTTTGATGCAATTTACCATAAGTTTACAACCATATGAATCATAAGTGGTCAGGTGTTTGAGTGAACACATTCTAATGTCAGATCTTTCCTCTCAATTGATGGTACTAATCTCTTAAATTGTACCTTGTGCTTTGGGAGATTAAATCAATGAAGGGGATATGATACAAACACAGTTAGATGCCCAAATGTCCATGATAAACCAAAGCATTAGATTCTTATTCCTCTATTCTCTACTCATAACTTGAGCCCAATTCAAAGGATAGTGTGGCTTTCTTTTATGATTAGTTCCATGTCAATGTTGCTATTGTTAACAACAACATAGCTAATTTTGTGCCTTTGTACTATCTAAATTATTTGAGATTTGTTAATTAACATATCAAATTAATATTGGAATGCAAAAAATCAAAGTTGAGTCAACGACAAAGGTTGAAAACAGATGACTATCATTCATATGATGAGAGAATAGTCGATGAGAATGATATGGACATATATCCATGTCTATGTAAATATTGTCTTGGTGGAAAGGTGAGGAAAAGAAATGTGATTTATCGATATATGATAAGACATGGGCATAGTGGTATAAGCCCTTGGGACAACAATTACTATGAATATATGATAGAAGTGCATAGCATGAGAGATGAATAGGTACCAAACATTCCTGAAGTGGCACCAAACATAGATGAAGAGGCAACGATGTTAGATGAAGGGGTTGAAGTTAATAGAATGTTGAATGAGGGTCTAAACAATGATTGGGCCAAGTTGATGGAGTATGATTTAAAACGTGTGTATGATAATTGCAATTTAATTCATTTGACAAAAATCCTTCAAATTCTTAACTTGCAAGTGGTGCAAGTGGTGCATGGTTGGACAAATGAGAGTGTAGATGAGTTATTGGAATTTTTGAGTCGATTGTTACCACGTGACTCCACATTGCCAACAAAATGAAGTCAATGTAAAAATAAAATCACTGAGCTAGGATTAGGGTATGAAAACATCCACACTTGTGTGAATGGTTGTGTATTATTTCACAAAATCCTTGCAAGTGAGAGAAAATGTCCAAAATGTCAAGAAGGGAGGTATAGAGCAGGGTTGAAACTAGTTGTGGTTCCCATAAAGGTTCTTCCCCACTTTCCACTGATCCCACAATTACTCTGAATGTATAGGTGCGGAGACATTGTTGAACTTATGTGATGGCATGCCTAAAATAAGAGCATTGATGGAAAACAACGACATGTGCCTGATTTTAAGATGTGGATGGAATTTGATAATAAATGGCCCAATTTTGTCCAAGATCCTTGTAATATAAGGTTGGGTTTAGCTCTAGATGGGATGAACCCATTCTCTGATCAAAGTACTAAATAGTCAACTTGGCCAGTGTTTTTAAGAAATTATAACTTGCCTCCATGGTTAACAACTAAACCATTTTTCATAGTGCTATCATTGATTGTACCACGAAAAAAAAGAGTGGCTTCAGATACCATCGATGTTTATTTAGAGCCATTGTATGATGAGCTAATGAAATTATGGAAAGAAATTGAACCAAATCAATTTTTAAGGGATGGTCATTAAATCAAGTTCACTTTAAGAGCTTCCTTACTGTTTATGATTCATGATCTTCCTGCATACAACACATTGACTGGTCTCATTGTTCATGGATACCATAGATGTCCTTCTTGCAAATTTAAGGATTTTGTGAGGCACTCAAGAAGTTTTCATAAGTGTGTTTATTGTGGGCATCGTGCTTACCTGAAAAAGGATCATCCATATTGTCGACAAAAAGCATGTTTCAATGGCCAGGAAGAGAATCGTGAAACACCATTGCCAATAATGAGTGAATACGTTATTGAGAATGAACATAGAAGAATGTTGTTTATTGAAAGAGGTGGGATTTGTCGTAGTAGGGATGATCCATGTAATGAAATAGGTGTAAAACGATTGTGCATATTTTAAAGGTTGCAATACTTTAAGGGTATAGCCATCAGGCATATTGTTGGCTTTATGCATACCGAGAAAAATATAGTGTATGCTATTATAGAAACTCTTTTTGGTTCTTCTGATACTGTTTCATCACGTGAAGACTTTTGACAACTAAATATTCGTCGAAATATTTGGGTTGAAAAATATGATGATGAAAAATATAGAAAACCCACTGCTCCTTATGTTTGGACAAAGGAACAACGTGCACAATTCTTAAAGTTGATGTCTCAGACTCGCTTTCCCACTGGATATGTAAGTAGTAGTATTAGAAGCCAAAATGACATGAATAGCTTAAGAGGCCTCAAGACCCATGACTATCATGTCATAATTGAGAATATATTACCTATTGTGGTCAATATATCAAGTTTGGCAAAGGGGCCAAGATTGGCAATTATAAGGTTGGGACTAATATTAAAGAGAATGGGTTTACATGTATTATATCCTTTGAACTTTGATAGTTTGAGGGAGGAGGTTGTTAAAGTCCTTTGTCTATTGGAACGAGAATCTCCACCAACAATATTTAACATTTCTATGCATCTTTTGATACATCTAGAAAATGAACTAGAGCATTGTGGCCCAGTAATAATGATATGAATGTATCCTATAGAAAGATATATGAAGGTTTTGAAAAAGTTTGTTCGTACCAGGGAAAAACCAAAAGGTATCATATTTGAGGGATATTCAATGAAAGAGGCCATGGGAGTTTGCACAGAATATATGAAGGATTTTAAAAATGCCAATCGACATGTATGGGATGATGACGAAGATGAGAGAGTTGTAGGTGAAGTGTTAGAAGGCAATGGAAGACGCTTTAAGTTATCACATAAAGAAAGAAGTGCACATGTCTATGTTCTTCATAACACATCTTCATTCGATAAGTGGCACAGGTAAAAAAAATTACACAATAATTTATTTCTTCAATTGCATTTACAAATTTATATTATTAATCGTATTATAATGTACATTCATATTCTATGTAGGAAATACGAAGAAGAGAATCAAACATGGATGCAACGTGAAGTGTAGGTGAAGTGTTAGAAGGCAATGGAAGACGCTTTAATTTATCACATAAAGAAATAAGTGCACATGCCTATGTTCTTCATAACACATCTTCATTCGATAAGTGGCATAGGTAAAAAAAATTACACAATAATTTATTTCTTCAATTGCATTTACAAATTTATATTATTAATCGTATTATAATGTACATTCATATTCTATGTAGGAAATACAAAGAAGAGAATCAAACATGGATGCAACGTCAACCTCGAAAGCGCGGACGTCGTGATTTGATTGGAGGCGATT